>PVIH01017044.1:0-43340 GCA_004025045.1 Sigmodon hispidus
TTGATGCAAAAATTCTCAACAAAATTTTGTCAAACCATATAGAACAATGTATAAAAGATATCATCCACCACGACCAAGTAAGCTTCATCCCAGAAATGCAGTGCTGGTATAACATACGAAGAACTGGAAATGTTATCCATCATATAAACAAACTAAAGGAACAAAGCCACAGGATCATATCCTTACATGCTGAAAAAGCGTTTGACAAAATCCAACACTCCTTTATGATTAAAGCCCTGGAGAGATCAGGAATACAGGAAGAATACCTAAATATAATAAAGGTGATTTACAAGAAACCGACAGCCAGTATCAAACTTAATGGAGAAAAACTCAAAGCAATCCCACTAAAGTCAGGAACTAGACAAGGATGTCCTCTCTCCCCTTATCTATTCAATATACTTCTCAAAGTTTTAGCTAAAGCAATAAGGGAATGAAAAGAGGTTAAGGAGATACAAATTGGAAAAGAAGAAGTGAAGCTATCTCTATTTGCAGATGATATGATTGTATACATAAGTGACACACAAAATTCTTCCAAGGAACTGCTACAGCTGATAAACACCTTCAACAATGTAGCAGGATACAAAATTAACTCAAAGAAATCAGTATCCCTTCTATACACTAGAGATAGAAGAGCTGAAAAAGAAATAAGGGAAACATTACCCTTCATAACAGCTGCAAACAGTATTACATACCTTGGAGTAACTATAACCAAAGAAGTAACAGACCTATTTGACAAAAATGTTAAATCACTGAAGAAAGAAATTGAAGAGGATATCAGAAAATGGAAAACTCTCCCATGTTCCTGGATTGGTGGATCAACATAGTAAAAATGGCAATTCTACCAAAGGCAATCTACAGATTCAATGCACTGCCCATCAAAATCCCAATACAATATTTTTTGGACCTTCAAAGAACAATACTCAATTTCATTTGGAATAACAGGAAAGTCAGGATTGCCAAAACAATGTTACTCAAGAAAAGAACCTCAGGAGGTATCACCATCCCTGACTTCAAGTTATACTATAGAGCTACAGTAATAAAAACAGCCTGGTACTGGCATAAAAACAAACTTCTGGACCAAGGGAATAGAATTGAGGATCCAGACATTAACCCAAAAACCTATGAACACCTGATCTTTGACAAAGAGGCCCAAAACATTCAGTGGAAAAAAGATAGTATATTTAACAAATGGTGTTGGCATACCTGGATGGAAGTGTGTAGAAAAATGCAAATAGATCTGAGTCTGTCACCCTGCACAAAACTCAAATCCAAGTGGATCAAAGACCTCAACATAAACCCAGCCACTTTCAACTTGATAGAAAAGAAAGTGGGAAATACACTTGTACGAATTGGCACAAGCGACCACTTCCTAAATATAACACCAGTGGCACAGACACTAAGACCAACAATCAATAAGTGGGATCTCCTGAAGCTAGGAAGCTTCTGCAAAGCCAAAGACACTGTCAATAGGACAAAACTATGGCCTATAAAATGGGAAAAGATTTTCACCAACTCTACAAGTGATAGAGGACTGATCTCTAAGATATATAAAGAGCTCAAGAATCTAGAGCCCAAAACCTTGAGTAACCCAATCAAAAAATGGGGTACAGATCTAAAAAGGGAATTCTCACCAGAGGAACTATGGATGGCTGAAAGGCACCTGAAAAGTGCTCTTTTATTTTAGCTATCAGAGTAATGCAAATTAAAACAAGTTTTTGATACCACGTAACACTTGTTAGATTGGCTAAGATAAAAGGCACAGATGACAGCCTATGTTGGAGAGGATGTGGAACAAGGGGAACACTCCTCCATTGTTGATGGGAGTGTAAGCTTATTCAGCCACTTTGGATTGTAATATGGCGGTTTCTTAGAAAATTAAGAAGCAATCTCCCCAAGGACCCAGCAATACCACTTCTGGGTGCATACCCTAAAGAGGCATAATCACACTCCAAAGGTATTATCTCAACTATGTTCATAGCAGCATTATTTGTAATAGCAAGGACCTGGAAACAACCTAGATGTCCCTCAACTGAAGAATGGATTAACAAACTGTGGTACATCTACACAATGGAATACTACTCAGCAGTAGGAAAAAATGATGTCCTAAAATTCGCAGGCAAATGGATGGATTTAGAGAATATCCTTCTGAGTGAGATATCACAATCTCTGAAAGATAAGCAGGGGATGTACTCACTCATTAGTGGTCTCTAAACAATCAAACAAGAAAAAAAGCCAAGCATGCCCAAGCTGCAAACCACAACCACTGAACAGCTTGGGATCAGAGACACCCTGGACTGACACTTCGGATCCCACTCCAACTATAGGAACACCTGACTCACTCTTGAGTGAGGGGGTACAAAACTGGATTTTCCATGAATGGAGACTGACACGAGCATTATTGGGTCAGTGGGACCATAGGACTGTGTGCACCCTGCCCAGGGAGGGGATGGGGAGTTGTGGAAAAGAAAAAAATGACCTGATGTTGGGGGAGGGGGAAGGGACCTTGAATAAGGATATACAGGGATGGAAAAAAAATTCAGAGGGAAAGCTGCACACAAAGTAAATATATGTGTAACAATCTTATTTGCATTATCACCCTTGATAAGTCACGCTTATGATTTTTATCTTCTTTATAGTTATTGTTAACTTCTCCGCATTTTAAATTCATTTTACTGTTTTTCTTGATAAATACAAAATAAATAAAAAAGACAAAGCAAGATGTAATGAGACATGTAGTAAAGTCATGGAGACATGCAGAAATACACAGATTAAAAAAATGGATTGAGTTAAGTTCTACAAGCTAGTTGGTAATGAACCAAAACCATAGGCCAAACAGTTTGTAATTAACATAAGCCCCTGAAAATTGTTTTGCAAGTGACTACAGGCTGTGTGTAGCCAGATCCCTCTGGACCGCAGGCCTAAAGAGGTCAGAAAAAAATTACAAATAAACTTTATGAGTGGACTGCAGTTGGGCAGGGATGGAAACAGGAATATCTGTTGGTTGGGGGTGTTGGTGGGGAGATATATGGTTGGGGTAGGGAATGTGGGGAGAGAAATATATACGCATATATGTGTATATTACAGATGCATTTGAGGAATGATATGAGAACCTAGTGCAGTTGAAACTTCCTAAAACATGATGGCAATTCTAGTGAGGTGTCTTAATAATTGGAATATCAAATCCCAAGTGGCCATATTGTAACATCAAACAAGGTTTCTAGTAGCATAAATGGATTGAATTCTTATGAGTTGTTTGTTGGTCAAGGGGATTCCATGGAAATCCCTAAACAACCCAGACTGTTGCTAAGATAATGAGTTGTTTACAAATTTATGGTGAAGGCATATTGCTGAGGATAACAAACACACCTCACTGAATTTGGAGCCTAGATGGAGCCTGCATTCTAGGTTCTAGTGTCTGGTACAGAAATAGACTCTGAGGGCTACCAAAAGAAAAATTTAAATAGCAATTCAGTCACAAAACCTATAATCTACAATCTGCCTTGCCTGTAAAATATGCTAGGGCACAGAACTTGTGGGAGCAGCCAACTGATATCTGACTTGCCTTAAAGCCCAATCCACAAGACAGAACCCACACTTAACACTGCCTTAGTGAGTAAGATCCAATGACTACATAACTCACAGAGCTAAGGTAAATTTAAATATTACTGGCCAGGCCAAAAAAGAAAAAAGAAGTAGCAATATAGTAGACTTCTAATGATATTCTGCTATATTCATACTTCAATATCTTATTCAGTCATCATCAGAGAGTTTTACTCCTGCAGCAAATGGAAACAGATGCTGAAACTCCTCAACTAGGCATTATCTAGAGAGAGTCCTTGGAATACAAAGCTCAAAATGTGATGTTTATTCAAATTTCTTCAAGCACAATGCATATAAGAGTCTACACAAGTGCTTCTGTATATATATTTCAGCCTAGTATGGGGTACCTGAGTGTGTTAATGAGTGGATCTCTGATGCTTGTGCCTATTCTTGGGGCTCTTTTTTTTCTCTAAGGTTGCCTTGTCTAGCTCCAATGGGATGTTTAATGTTCTATCTTATTATATTTCATCTAGGTTGCCTTGCCTAACTACAATGGGATGTTTTATGTTCTATCCTATTATATTTCATTTTGTTATATTTTATCTCTTTTGTAGAAAATGTGATGAATTCTTATACTTATCATTCTCTTTGGATTTTTATAGTCTTTTACTCAAGATAGTTTTAAGTGGGATTGATAGTAGAGGTAGGGACAATCAAAATGAATTGAAGCCCACCAAGCAATCCCAGATTGAACCCCTTCCCTGGACTTAACACTAGTACTCACTGCCCTGGCTGCTATACAGGAAGCCAGAGTTGTCCTAGGTACCCCAGTGAAATCACTACTCACTAAATCCCAAACCCCTTTATGCTTGTCCAACAATTCCAGACTGTACTGCCATCCATGGATCCCATATCCTTGCCTACTCTTTCAAAGAATTCTTTGGTTTTACCAGAGTTAAAGTAGGATCTTTGAACCCTGGATAAGACAATGCAGACTTTCAAATAATAGCTAATACCAATACTTCTCAAATTGCCCCAAAAAATAGAAATAGAAGAAACATTGTCAAATTCATCTGAAGGGGCAACAGTCACCTGACAACCAACACTATACAAAGACTCAACAAAGAAAGGGAATTACAGACCAAGTTCACTCATGAACATTGATATAAAAAATACTCAAAATACTGGTAAACTAAATCAAAGAATATATCAAAGAGTTTATCTACTATAATCAAGTAGGCTTTATCCCAGAGATGCAGGGATGGTTCAACATATAAAAATTTGTTAGTGTAATCCACCATATAAACTAACTGAAAGAAAAAATACATGATCATCTTAGATGCTGAAAAACCTTTGACAAAATTCAACAACCTTTCATGATTAAAGTCTTGAAGAAATCAGGGATACAATGGATATACCTAGACATAATTAAAGTAGTGTATTGCCAACATCAAATTAAATGGAGAGAAATACAAAGCAATTTCACTAAAATCAGAAACAAGACAAAATTGTCCATTCCTTTCATACCTATTTGATATGTACTTGAAGTTCTACTTAGAGCAATAAGACAACTGAAGGATATCAGGAAGATATAAGTAGTAAAGAAAGATGTCAAAATACCATTATGTACAGGTATGATAATGTATAAGTGGCTCCAAGAACACTACATCAATGAAGATGATTTATTAAACAATGAAAAAAAAGAGAAAGTATCTTCAACAAATGGTGCTGGTTTGACTAAAATGTGGTATGTGGAAGAATACAATTAGATCCATATCTACCACCCTTCACAAAAATTCAAGTGCAAGTGAATCAAAGAACTCAATATAAATCTAGATACACTTAACTAAATAGAAGAGAAAGTATGAAATAGCTTTGAACACACTGGCACAGGCGACAACTTCCTGAACAAACCAATAGCACAGGCACTAAAATAAATAATTAATAAACTAGACCTCATGAAATTGAAATGTTTCTGTAAGGCAAAGGACCATCAACAGGACAAAATGGCAGCCTACAGTATGGAAAAAGGTCTTCACCAACCCCTCATCTGACAGAAGATTGATTTCCAAATATATAAAGAATTCAAGAAACTATATATCAATAAATCAAGTAACCAAATTTAAAATGGGGTATACATTTAAATAGAATTATAACAGAGGACTCACAAATGGCTGAGAAACACTTAAATGTCCATCATTCTTAGCCATCAGGAAAATGCAAATCAAAGGACTCTGAGATTTCATCTTACTATCAGAATGGCCAAGATCAAAATACAAGTGACAGCTCATGCTGAAGAGATTGTGAAGCAAGGGAAACACTCATCCTTTGCTGGTGTGTGTGCAAATTTGTACAGCCACTTGGGAAGTCTGTGCAGTGGTTACTCAGAAAACTGGGAATCAACCTACCACAAGACCCAGGTATATCACTCTTGGGCATAAACCCAAAGGATCCTCAATCATACCACAAGGACACTTGCTCAACTATGTTCATAGCAGATTTATTTGCAATAGCCAGAAATGTGAAACAACCTAGACATCCCTCAATGGGTGAATGAATAAAGAAAATGTGGTACATTTACACAATTAAGTATTACTGAGCTGTTAAATATGGTATCAGAAATATTTGAAGGCAAATGGCCAAAACTAGGAAAAAATCATCCTGACTGAGGCTACCCATACTGAGAAAGAAAAGTTTGGTATGTCCTTATGCATAAATGGATATTAGCTATGAAATAAAGGATAATCATGAAGAATACAAGCTTCAGAGAGGCTAGGTAACAAGTAGAGCTCACTGTGAGTACTCAGATCTTTCTGGGAAGGAGAAATAGAACAATTTGTGAGTGGACTGAGAACAAATATGGACAGGAACATGAATGACCATGTTTTGAGGGAGTGCAGAGAAAGAGAATACTGAAAGAGACTACTAGTAAGAGGGGCATTTTAAGGTCTAGTAAAACCTAGAGCAAGGAAATACCCCAAGAATCTAGAAGGAAGACTGCAGCTTAAACTCCTAGCCAAAGAAATATGCAGCCTGATGTGGTCCTGTCACCAGATTGGGACCTGGCCCAATCTTCATCAGAGAAGCTTCACCTAGCATCTGATGAAAACAGATGCAGACCCACAACCAAACAGTAGGCAGTTTGGGGAACCCTAGAGAAGAGGAGAAGAAAGGATTGAAGGAATCAGAAGGGTCAAGACATCACAAGAAAACCCACAGAATCAACTACCCAACCAGTCTGTATGGGAGTGGCTAAGGCACTCTGCATTAAGCTGTGTAGCTTAGTTCTCTTGTGGGACTCCTAACAGAGGAACAGGGGCTGTCTGACTTCTTTACAGGTTTTGGGACCCTATTGCTCATATTAGGTTGCCTTGTCCAGCCAGCCTTAATACATGACGAGGTGCTTAATCTAACTACAACTTGATATGTCACACTTTGTTGATACTTGTGGGATACCATCTCTTTCCTAAACAAAAATGGAACAGAATGGACAGTGGAGGGACAAGGAGGAGATAGGGGAGGGAAAACTGCAGCTTGGATGTAAACTAAATAAATAAATAAATAAAATGTTTAAAGAATGTGGTTTCAATATATATAATTTGAGTGCCTCCTTGGAATTGTCTTTTCAAACCTACATAGGAGAGCATTCTTGAATGTACATGTATGAACATTTGCAAGAGATATAGAGAGTTGCCTGCTGCTGTGCCTGAAAGATGGTGCTGATTTTTGGCCTCCCCCCCTCATGGGTGAATGCTCTCTTTTGATAAACAACTCCTTATTTGGCTTGAGCCTGGGGTGTGGTTTGCTGTTGCTTATGTGGACCTATGAGCTGTGCCCACGTGGCTTATTGGGATTGGATGCCCTGAGAGTATTTAGTCAGTGGGCGGAGTTTCCCCGGGCAGGAGAAGAAGGAGGAGAAGAACAAAGAGAGAACAATTGTAAAGGTCCTAAATAAACTGCTGAAAGAAGATCCTGGGTGTTGTGCTTTCCTTGCTGGCAAGGTTGCACAGGACAAGTGGCCTGCACTGGGAGCAACTCCTGTGAGCTTCAGACATCAGAACTTTCTGCAGTTGGGGGGTGGGGAGGTGGGGTGGTGGGGTGGTGGGGGGATGTCCGACCGGTAAGTCCCAGGTAAATTGGGATCCTTGGTCAAAGCAGGTAGCTCCGACCTGTGGATAAAGGCGGAGAAGGGGGAGCTCACTGACGAGTGGGGGTAACCTCTTATAGCCTTGAGCTTAAAGTGAAAGTAACACAGCAGTTGCAAACTTGAGCTCAAAGTGAAAGTAAAAGCATTAGCAAAGCAGGGGCTGTTTGGTAAGGGCTCCGAGAAGATTTTTAAGGTAGGAATAAAAAGTTATACAAGGATGGGCTCTTCAACCTCACATCCAATTTTTTTGGCTCTTAAGGAGCTGCCTCATTAAGGTTTTTCTGAGTCCGCTCTGCTTGCTAGCAGTGGGAGAGATTTGTGGGTTCCTACACCATACTGAAGAACAGCCAAAAGGGGGCGGATAAAGTGATTAAAGTGATTTAAAGTGATAGCAACATTTTAAAAGCTCTGAGTTGAAACATGATTTAGGATTCTCAATAAAACAGAATTAGACTCTCAAAACCTATAAACAGGGAAGGAAATAAAGATAAAGGCCACGTAAAGACAGCAGATAAACAAAGAGTCTGGATTATGCTTGTTGTATGTTCTTGTAATTTTTTAACTTTTAATGAGCTAATTGCAGGGAGACAACTGATTGCTAAGGCTGCTAAGTTAAACAAATGCATATACTTTAAAGATATCCTGACATTGAAATCTGTTTATAAGAATACGTTTGGGAAAAGAGTTTCTGCTTTTGTCTCCACAGAAGATCAAAACCTGTGGATTGGTTCTAGGCAGGTGTGGTTCCATTTGCCAAGGCCACCTGAAGTTGATAAGAAGCCACCTTGGAGGTGTTGCAGGAGGAGAGATCAGAGGGGGCAGGCAGTGAAGAAGGACAGAGTGAAGGGGCAGAGTTTTGCCCTGACCTTGTTGATATAGAAACTCCTGAGTATACAGACTTGGAGGAAGAGCTGCTGTCGCTCATAGAACAGATGAAAAGAACAAGCATGAGAAGGAAGAAAAAAGAAGGAAGGAGAAAGAAGAAACATTGCCAAAGCCCTAGGCACATGAGCAATCAAGTCACTGTGTGGCACCAATGTAGGAAAGGTGCTAGTCATCAGCAAATGCTGGAAGGTACTTAGGGCTATCCCTACTCCTTAGACAGGAAGGAAAGAAATCATTTCTGAAAGGTTGACCTTGCTCCTATTCAAGGGAGAAATTCCTAAGCTGAAATTAATCACTAGTAAGAAAGACTGAATAAGTAAGTTCTTACTGGCTGATTTTTTAAATCTAAATAGTATATGACTGAAGCTTCCTAAAAAGCTTCATGGTATTTGGTTGAAAAGCCACCCTGGAAACAAATGTTCTTTTGTTCCTGTTAGGTAGAAAGACTTAAGACTTACACCAGAAACATATAACTGGCACCAAGGCAAGAGACTCCCACAGACTATTTGCTGGGGATGAAACAGAATGTATATGATGGCCTCCATCTCAAGCCAGTCATTAGGTAATTAGGAGAATTCAAACATCTTATTTTAACAAATTCACTGTTCCTATAGAAACAGAACTTTGGAATGACCAATGTTAGCTGCTAGCATAATTCATAACTGTAACCACAGAACAGTCTTTCCTTCTACCTATTCTACCAAACAAATCAACACCATCAGACATCAGAAAGTACAGTCTGTAAACTGCTTGGCTTCAGGTCACAGCAAGCCTACAGAACACCAATGAGGAGAAGGTAGAGTAAGGAGTCTCCAGGGGAAAGGACAGGGAGTATTCTAACACTATATAACTTAGCTGAGCACATGACAATGTAAGCCAAAGGGGAGTGTTGAGGCTCTAACATCCAGGAGGGCTCGGTGCAATACCACAGTAGATGGGAGTCTTCAGAGATTCCTTCCTAAAGCTCTTGTGCTAACTCCCTGCCTGGATTTACACACAGCAGGATAATTTTATAATCATAGGACACACAGACAGACAGATAGACACCCTTAACAGGAAAGTCTTAAGTCCTTAACTAGAGCAATAACACAGCACTTCTGTTTTCTGTACTGTTGCAGGGGTAGGGGCAGGGGCAGGTTATCATTTAATAAAATCCACTGTGTCCTAATGGGGACTGAAGGACTACAAACACTGTAGGACCAACGCAGTGAGACGCTCTAGCTGCTCTATTTTCTTCTACTCCTTTGAAATCCTGGAACTATGGGTGTCAGTAGCCACAGAAAGGCAGGACTGCAAGGTGATGTCTCAAAAGAAGCTACTTCTTTCCTAGGTGCTCCTTGAGTAAGAGCCTGGCTAATGGGTCCTCTGAAACCATGGCAAGGAGAGATGTGCTAGGTAGCTACGTGGGCAAGAGAAGAAATAGAAACAAATTCCCGAAGGATGTTTTTGGTCATCTCAATGTTGTTGTGGGCAATGACCAAAGCTTTCTGAATGTCCTGGTAGGAGCAGCCCTGACTCATGAGGTGCTCAATCTCACTTGAGAGCTGTGCTGAGGGGGCGATGGCAGCAGGGTTAGCAGTGGCACCTCCACCTTGCTGATAGCTACTTGCTTTTCATTCAGAGTTGATTCTCTGAGGGAACAGTTTAGGGGGCCGCTCAGGAACTTGGGAACCCTCATTAAAGTTTGTTACAGAATCACCATCCAGAGACAACCAGCCAAAGGAGGAGCTGGCATTAGAGATGTCAGACAGAGTCTGGCGAGCCAGTACAGCTGACAGTGGAAGCCAGAAAGGCACTGCAGGTAGTTGAACATAGGATGCAGGATGCCTGCCTAAATAGGATTGAGGAAGGAAAAGATTTTGCCCTATGCCTTTTGCCTACATTCAGACAACCCACAGGGGTACTATGGCAATCAGGTCCACTGTTGTGGATACACCCAAAGGTATCGCCTAGTGAAAGTATAGAACATTACCCTACAGTAGTAGATGATTTAGCTCAGAATGACATCCAACAATCAATTCAGTATTTTGGGCATGTACCAGCTGTAATAATTGTGCCATACACAGCAGCACAAGTTAACATCCTGTGTGCTGTTGCTGATGACTGGGCAATTCTTCACTGTACCTTTGCTGGAAAAATAGATAATCATTACCCACGACATCCTCTTATGACATTTTTTAAGGAGCACACCATAATTTTTCCGAAGGTCACTGCCGCAGAGCCGGTGGTGGGAGCTGTCAATGTATTCACTGATGGTTCAAAAACAGGAGTAAGTGCCTATATGGTGCAAGGCAAACAATCAGTTCAACATCAATTTATTCCTGGTACTCCTCAGGTAGTGGAACTTCAAATAGTGTGTGAAGTGTTTAAAGACTGCCATTTTGCCTTTAACTTGATATCTGACTCAGCTTATGTGGTTAATGCTTTAAGGGTGCTTGAAGTGGCACAACCAATCAAATCATCCAGTATGGTCACTGTCCTATTTAACCACTTGCAAGACTTGATTTTGCAATGAAAGGAGAGATTTTTTTCCTCAACATATCTGTGCTCATACTGACCTTCCCAGTCCACTCAGCAAAGGCAATGCCAAGGTGGATATGTGCACTAGACAGGACTGGGTATTCTTTACCTCTCCTGTAGTCAAAGCTCAAAAATTTCACCAGCTATATCATGTGAATGCTAAGAGCTTACAACAAAAGTTTCAGATATCCAGAGCTGAGGCACGTCAAATAGTTTTGGATTGTGCTCAATGTGTGTTGTATCACCACCCACCTTCCCTAGGTGTTAATCCCAGAGGGATCTTGCCATTAAAAGTATGGCAAATGGATGTTACTCACATTTCTGAATTTGGCTCTTTAAAGTATGTACATGTTTCTGTAGATACATGCTCTGGTATCTTGCATGCCAATGCCATGTCAGGAAAGAAGGGACGCAATGTCATTTTGCACTGCCTAGAGGCCTGGGCAGCTTGGGGAAAGCCCCTGCAGGTAAAAACTGACAATGGCCCTGCTTATACTAGAACACAGTTTATGGCATTTTGCAGACAAATGGATGTACAAGTAACTCATGGATTGTCTTACAATCCACAGGGACAAGGCATAGTGGAATGTGCTCATCACACGCTGAAGGAATGCTTACAAAAACAAAAAGGGGGAATAGGCCACTGCCACACCCCCAAAGAAAGACTATCTATAGCTCTATTTACCCTTAATTTTTTAAATTTGGATGTTGATGACTGCTCCGCGGCAGATAGACATCTGACTCTCACCCCTAGCCAAAGAGGCATTTCTGCCCAACTTAAAGGTGGGCTGATGTTGGTTAACCAAAGGATTGACCTGGTGCAAGAGGAGCTTGATGTCCTCTAGCAGATGGCTCAGTTGGGATGTGAATGGAAGTATCAGGCCCTATGCGTGACTTCTATTCAGTATGTAAATTTTTCCTATGCTGCAAATTTGTCTAAAGTTTTGTCAAGTTATTTTATAGGAAATTGGTCAGGTGAATTCGAAGCGACCATGGAGAAATTGAGAGTTGCAATAGTTGCTGTGAATTCAACTCGAGTGGACCCTGGAGTTGCTGAAGGACTGACAAGATGGATATCCACCACCCTCAATCATCTGAAGGAATGGGCAGGAATGGGTGCTCTAGATGGCTTGATGGTGCTGATATTTCTGATTTGCCTGTGGTGCATCTGTAAAATGAGGTTCACACAGCGTAGGAGCATGGCTATGATTGTTCAAGCCTTCACCACCATTGAGGTGGGACAGCCCCCACATGTCAGGCTTGCTGCCTTGAAAGAGTAATGTTTGGCATGGGTTGTGAGGCTAAGCACTGCAAATGGTTTTGCCTAGGTAGGGCTTCATGAAGAGCATGCCTAATTGTATACAGGTTGGCACCCACTATCCTGTCCTCATAAAAACGGGTGCTGGACAGGTCTGTCCCTGCCTGAGTGGATGACACCTGGATTAGGGAAAGCACAAGTCCTCTTGCACAATGGGGATTAGGCCTCTGCTCTTGCCTGCTGCTTTTGCTTGGTTTTTTAATTTTTAATTATTAAATAAGGGGGAGCTGTAGAGAGTTGCCTGATGCTGCACCCAAAAGATGGTGCTGATTTTTGGCCTCCACCCTCTGTCTGTGAGTACTCTCTTTTGATAAACAACTCCTTATTTGGCTTGAGCCTGGGGCGTGGTTTGCTGTTGCGTATGTGGACCTATGAGCTGTGCCCACGTGGCTTATTGGGATTGGATGCCCTGAGAGTATTTAGTCAGTGGGCAGGGTTTCCCAGGGCAGGAGAAGAAGGAGGAGAAGAACAAAAGAGAACAATTGTAAAGGTCCCGAATAAACTGCTGAAAGAAGATCCTGGGTATTGTGCTTTCCTTGCTGGCAAGGTTGCACATGACAAGAGAGATAGTGTTTTATGGTATATGCTTACATTTATTTCATTTACTAAGAACTAACTTTCTCCTTCATTTCCATCCAACCATTATGACAGTGACACAGGGAAGGAAATCTCACATTTAAAAATTCTATTTAAAAACAAATTTTCAGTAACTAAATTTTATTAGATGCATCAGCTTTTATTATTTTCCTTGAAAATGCACACAATTTGACAATAATTATTCAGCCTAAATGATTCAAAACCAAAATTGATAATGCATATTTCATGACAGAATTATATTGGCGATATGATGATACCATCATCTCCAAGTATTTGCTGTAGGTGTGGATAAAAGTATTCACTTTTAAGAAAAGGGGAAATAAAACACAATGTGCGAACTGACTCCAGAGGCTTCCTTTTAGACTTAAGACAAGGATGCTATGTAGAAAGGCTTTGTTTTGGTGTAAAATGTAGATTCTCTTCTTTTTTCCAGCATTGGACAGCTGGCATCCCAGGGAGCAGCCTGTCTGGTGACCATCACAGCAGCTCCAGAGACTAACTGGCATGTGAGGAACTCAGCAAAGCATTCACTTTACTTGTCCTATTTTTTTCCTATTCAATTCAGTTGGGAGTAAAAACCTGTTTCTTACAATTTCTTAAATTTAACTCCTTATGTGCATTCAAAAATGACAAAGCCTATTTTTCTTGTAGTTAAAATTTTGTCCTAAGAAAATACTCTTTCTCCAGCTGTGAACCTGATTGACATTTTTAAAACCCTCTAGGGAACTGCTGCTGGCAGCTAAGCTTACAGTTACAGGAAAGAGACTGACATGATATGGTATGTGTTCTATGTACCAAACTGCCTTGATTTCTATTTGAAAAAGAGTTGCACAAATGCTACAAAATAGCAGTCAGTCCCTGAAATTATCCAGCCAATTAGAATCCTTTCTATCAGTGTTTAAATGTTTGTTTACTAATCAGTTATTTAGAAATATTGAAATATTGTAAGGGTACTATATCATTCTAGTTAAGAACACCTCAACATTGAGCATCCAAGATCTGTGCTTGTTTTAAAGAAGTCATTTTGATCTGGATAATTGATAGTCTACTTACTGTGCTATTAAATACCCTGAAATATCCATGTACATGAATTTGGAATATCTGTATAACATGATATACAGGCTGTAATATCAAACACTTTTACCTGCTGAGCCAATTAGTCAGACCTATACTCATAATTTTTTATTGGTTTTATTCTAAGAAGTGATTGTTAATCATTTTAAAGTTGTCTTTGCACTGGGTTCTATGTATTGTCCTTGGAATTCTGACTTTTCCTGCATTGATGCTGATATTTGTTTTCCTCTTGCCTACTTCTACTTGGGTAGTAGTAAGTTAAGACACTTACCAACACTCCCTCAGTTTTGTTATATTTCAGTTCAACATCTGCAAGTGCATGTTCCTTAGATCAACAGCTTATACTCCAGGATCAGTTATGTTTATCTTTTAGAGTAAGTGTGTTCTTATTCTAGTTCATATCAAGACTATCTTGCTCATTTTGTAATATGCTTCTGTTTGTTCTGTTAGATCTGTTTATATTTCTTATTGCTGCTAGAGCCCCTCTGTCTAGAAGACTGTTTGTAACATGTAGATTCTTTTCCTCTGAGAGTGAGATATTTCCCCTTAAAAATATCTTGTTCTTTCATTCATAAAGCATTACCTCCTGGAAGTATCAGATAACATGTCAGACAATGAATATAAGTGGCCACATATCAGTCAGACTCCGGAGTCCTGTTCTAAGAGAGAATTGACATCTTATTGACATCTTTAATTTTAATGCTCAGATCATAGACAAATCACAAATAACTATTCAATTAAAAATCTTGCTTATTAGATTTTAAAATTTTGTTCTTTTCATAAAATCTGAATTTAAAGGGTAATTGCCCCTCTTGTCTGATCTAACACAGAACACACAATGAAATCTCTTGTTGCCCCTGTAGGTTGGTCCTTGTCATCATTCAGGTCTATCACTTTTTGGCCGACATACTTCCCTGTGTGCAAATGGACTGAAGGTTTGCTTGTCCATCTGAGTGCTTGTGGTTTTCTTCCTTTTCAGCTGTGCTAGTGGCTCTAGCAATGCTTCTTATTCTATTGTTTTAAAGCATTCTATGTCACAGGGTTTATGATGCTATTCTCACTCACCATGTACTGAGTCTGAATGTGTTCAACCTTCATTGAAGCTTGTCTTTGCTTGATGTTTTGGTATACATGGGTCAGTAGTAATCTGCATTACATGGCGCACATCTGTTTGTGTTCATTATTCAGTTCTTTCTTATCTGCATTTAATTAACAGATGTTTACTATTATCTCATTTTTCTCTTTAATTGGAAAATGTAGATATCCCTTGTGTGTATCCAACACAATTATAGACTTTTATCACTTTTCTGATAGCAGGTTCTAGAATGCTCTGACTCTGTTTCCTCATTTTTCATTTTATCTGCTATTGTTTTATATGCTCTTTTGCATGAATTTTAGTGTTATTATAGTTTAAAATCTATATTCTCCTATATAATTGACTTTATTGTACACTGACTTTCCAGGGAGCTGTTTGAAATCATTTATTCTCTGCCAGAACTTTCTTTAGAAATTTTATTTGAGATGTCTTTTCTTTAGTCTTGAATAAACTAATTAGAGTGTTTTATATAGTTATAAAATTATTATTGATATTTTTAAAAAAGACAACTTTGGTTTTGTTGATTGTTTTTATTGATTTCTTGCTTTCAATTTACTGATTTCCACTAAAAT
Source organism: Sigmodon hispidus (assembly GCA_004025045.1). Taxonomy (NCBI): domain Eukaryota; kingdom Metazoa; phylum Chordata; class Mammalia; order Rodentia; family Cricetidae; genus Sigmodon; species Sigmodon hispidus. Next base: position 15,750 of record PVIH01017044.1, read on the forward strand.
TTTCCTCTTAGAAAACTTGCTTTTAGTTTAAAATGCCTACTATAGGTTAAAGTGCATTTTTCTCTAATATCCAAAGCTGGAAACTTCAGGGATTTAGTATAGACAATTTTTCTTTTATGTACCCACTCAATGATGCATATTTCCATAATCATTGATTTTTATACAAATTTTAATAACACATTTTTGTTAAATTAGTTCAAAATTATTTTAAATGTATCTTTAAACCTCCTTGACCCACATGTAATTAAAAAGTATTGTTTAATCTCAAGTATACTTTATGTAGGTTTTGTGTGTGTGTGTGTGTGTGTGTGTGTGTGTGAGCATTTATTTCTAGTTAGATTTCATTATAACCTAAGAACATAGTGCTTACGATTTATATTTTTAAAAAACTATTAGGATATTCCTATGGTACTCAAAGTGATCTTCACGCATATTTCATGTTAGATGAGATCAAGATGTATTCTCCTATTGATACATTTTTTTATATAAACGTCAGTTCTATAAAGTGGACCAATGTAGTTTATCTACATGGTTACTGATGCATTCATGTTGAAGTCATTGTTAGAGCAATGTAGATGTTTCATCATGGATAGTAGCTTTGTTTGTCTTGTATGTCTATCAGTTTTAATATGTTGTTTACATGTACAGGTGCAGTACTGCTTCTTAAGTCTTTCTGAAAATTAACCCTTTCCTATTTATTGAGGGATTTTTCTTTTAAAAATTTAACTAATGTATAATTATGTCATATTCCCCCTTTTTTTCCAACCTTCAACCCCTCATATATCCCACTGACTTTCAAACTCATGGTCTCTTTTTCTCTAATTTTTGGTGTGTATATGTGTGTGTACATGTGCATGTTTATGAATATATAAATGCAATCTGCTGAGTAGATTTAATGTTTCTAACTGTAATTTTGTTACTAGTATAAATCACAATGCAAGTACCTGATTTTTCTGACGATCTTAGGCAGCCCCTATCAAAGGATCATTTGACTCAACTCATAAGGGCATCACAGCACATCGGTTGGAAACTACTGTTCTAGAGAGTTGTTGTTTTGAAAATTCTTGGCTGTGGCTTTTTAAAGTACTTTTGAAAATTCTGAAACTTTTGTTATACTTTGGATAATCTCTGATTATTATTTTGGTTTTGTAGTAATCTGTGCCTCAGTTTTCTAGCTCTATTTCTGCTATTTGTAATCTGGTATTAAAATGTCTTCACTAAGTTTCTGGTTCTGAGTAGTACACTTTAAAGTCTAGTCTCACTGGTCATTTTTTTGTAGTGTCTGCAGCTTCCCGCTCCTTATTTCTATGGATTTTGTAATTATTTAAAAGGTTTTCCCTGATAATGCAAATATCTGGATGACTTTTGATTCATTACTGTCTGCTTGTCCTTGGCTTTGGTTATATTTTCTTGCATGTGAGCATACTTGCTTTATCTATTGAATCGTTCTAATAATGTTATCATTCCTTAAGAGTGTTTCTACCTTTTTAATTCTATTTTCTTTTGTTTATTCCAAATAAGGATATTTATTTCTTCATATGTCTTTGCTGACAATCAGTATTGGTCCTCTGTAACCTGTAAAATGACAAGCAATACTTTAATCTGTAAATTTTTCTTTTTATTCTTTTGCATGGAAAGCTAGTTAAATATGTATTTAAGAATATGAATATAAATATTTAAGCTTCAGTGTTGGCAACTCTACATATTTTAGCTCTTTTCTCTAACCTTTTGTGGTGGCTCATCATTCATTGATAGGGTCATATTTCTGCTGAGTTGGGATGCTCAGCCTACAGTATCACCTCAGATAGTAAAATCTCCATATGATCAGCTGTGAGTTATGGGTCCAGATTATGTGCATTGGAGTCTCTCTGTTTAAATGTTGTCAATTTCCTGGGATTGTGTGAAGTATAGCTTTGATTTTCATTTTAGTTTGCTTGTTTATCACCTAACAGAGCATGAAATCCAGAAAAATGTGCCTTGAGTTTAAGGTTCTCTGTCTCCACTTTTGATATTTTGGATAATTTGGTGAATTAAAGCATTACTATCTTTCTGGTCTTTTGTGTATCAGGTCAATAGTGGGGAAAAATACTAGTCTCCTGGCCTGTTTATCATATAAAACCAATGCCTTCTCACACATGTAATTTTAAAACCATCTCTTCCTCGACTCCAGAGGACTTTTGTATCTTCTTTCTTTACTATCTCTTTTGTTGTTTCTCTGAAGCCGCTGTTGAAGGAGGCTCAGAAGTACCACATGCCTTTAGAATTGTATTAGGAGACCAGTCTAAAATATACTTACATTAGCTTGTTTTATAGCAAGTTTATTGAACTTACTCATATTACTATCAATTGAATCTCATTACCCAGCAGCAAAATGAATGTTTAAAAATGCTCTTCTTATAGAAGTTGAAAAATCAAATATATGCTAATTCATAAAAAATGGCATTCTTATTGCTTTTAAGCTGTGTGTTAATTTTTTTCTTCTCATATTCAGTTCTTAGTTTTTTAATTTTTTGAAACCAAGTATGCTTAATCAACCTCAATTATATAATTTAGAATTATAATATACACTGAAAAAACAAACAGCAGTAACTTTTTCAGTGTTTTTAAACTCCTCTCATGTTTGAGAGATGCAGAGAAAATAAATCAGCATTTCCAAAAATGCTTAGAGATCTCAAACTTGTGATTACTTAAACAGACTTCCTAACAACCTTCACACTAGGAGTTGGACATTTTACACTCCTTTTTAAAGAATAAAATGCACTTAGTTTAACAGTGCTGACAAAGAGCCACAACCAACTAGAATATTCACACTGAAAAAACTAACTTTAAAAACTCATAGCTCCTAGAAAGACAGCAGCCCCTCGTGGACTCAGAAGTGGATTATACTGCCCAATTACTAAGGACTTTTTTCAATGGGGTTACGCCAATTACAAAATGTACAAGTCACCAATAGTCAATGTTTCATCTATTTTTTATTACCATTTTTGTTATCCTTTCTAAACATTGTATTATACCCATATAATGGGTATAATATATATATGGAAGGAGAACAAACATTGTTTGAGAAAGTGAATCCATTTTCCTGCAAATTTTCTGGTTACATTTTGATTTAGAGCAGAATAGTATTCCATTGCACATTTATATCAGATTATCATTATTCATCCGTCTGTTGATGGACAGCTAAGTTGGTTTTATTTTCTTGTTATATTGTGTAGAGCACCAATAAGTAAAAAGGGGGTATTTCTTTTAGGTATAAAACTCTTTGCAGTGTGTTATTTCTTAAGCCATATTTTTAAGTACTATATGACTAATCCCCTGCTATTCACATATGCAAGTATAACTTTAGTAATGTAGATAAATATATTTATTATAGTAGTGTGGTAAGAAATGTAGGCATGTATACACACACATGTATATATTTATGTTTAATATGTAACATATATCTCTGTCTTTGGATTTTTTTTAAAGCCATCACAGTTAGGTTTTGTTTTTTTGGTTTGTGAAGTCAGATACTTAGTAAATGTATATTAAATCTCTAAGTTTGGGGTTAAATTTCAGCAGTTACTTCATTGTTTGTCCTCTTATATAAAGTTTAGCAGGAAGTTCTACTTTTCTTAAAGTATATTCTTGGGGTGTGTAGTGGTGTGTGTGTGTGTGTGTGTGTGTGTGTGTGTGTGTGTGTGTGTGTATTTCTCATTTCTAGGAAATATATTTCTTTATCAGTTTACTTATTTGTAACATCTAAAACAACAAAAATTTAATTGTTTTATCTTTTCCTGGCAACTGATTTAACCAGTGATTTGTACCAGGATTTCTAATGCTACCCTTTATAGGGAAAACATACTTTGTGCAGTGATTCTGGTGGGTTTTTGCCATCTGTTTAAAAAGAGGATAGAAAAACAATCTAAAGATAGTTCATCTCTCTTGGGGCAGTTCTCTTTGTTCAGAGTCCCCACAATTAGCTGTTTTATATACATTTGTACAATCAGCTAGTCCCTGGATGACAGTAGGTTCCCAGTAATTGTATCTTGAATCTCTGAATTTTGGGTTAAAATTTTAGGGGTGATTTTTCACTTTTACCCTTATGTATAATTTAACTGCAAGTTACAATTTCCCTGAAGTATCATTTTATTGAATTTCAAGTAAGTACCAAGTAGTCAAATTACTCAAAAAGTCTATGCTAAACAAACTTCTGGGATATTTCATTCATGGTGTGTGGAGTTTTGGCTCTGGATCCAAATTATAGTTGGTTGGTGGGGGATTTCCATCTTATTGCACTGCCGTTTTACCAGATCAGCAGTCAGACAGTAAGTGCAGCATAGCATGGGGAATGGAAAATAGAGATGCACAAGAGGAAGTTTAGAGCCATAAATAATGGCTGACATATAAAAAAATGTATCTCCCCCAAAAATCATGTGTAACTTCGTAGGTCTGTGAAAGACATCTGGCTTCAAGATGACAGGCTACATCTGAGGAAACTGAAAACAGCTCAAATGGCGATGCTGCGAGAGCCCATTCTGCAATTGCAGCAAAGCCTGAAGAGAGAGACTGTAAACCTTGTGTATGTACACAGAGTGAAGAGTGTAACCCAGAACATAATGGATAATTAAAAAGAAAATGAGTGCATGGTAAATACCAACATCAAGTGATATATCACTTTAACTGTATTGATGAATTGCACCATGTATCTTAGTTCTTTATAGGTAGCAATCATCTACATCTTATTGACTATACACATACATGATGTAACTGATATTGTATCATGGAAAATAAAGACAAAAATTATTCCAGTAAATTTTCACAAAAGAAAACATTCTAACACCATGCACGTAATTTGGGCTATGCAATCTTAAGTGGACTGGAGACAGATATTTCCCTTTAATAAACTGAACATTTGATGTAATAGCCATGCTCTTCACAAAATAACTATATTTAATAGAATTATGACAAAAACATTTGTACTGAGATTTTAAAAAATCTTTCAGATTAGTGAACATGATGAGAGCAAATATGAGACCTTAAATATGATAAACTAGCTCAATCCCATCATTTATGCTACAGAAAATTGATGTTATTTTTAAACTTTCAGTAATTTCATTTTATTTATAAAATAAAATCTTTTTTATCCATGTATCCCCTTGCTTCCCCTCCCAATCCCTCCCTGTCAGCCTTCAGCCCCCCCTTCTCCCCATCCCTCCCCCCATCTCCTCCCAGAAAAGGGCGAGAAGTCCCAAGGTAGATCAGCTCAGCATCTACTCCAGGCAAGTCCAATTTCCTCATCCTAATATCAAGACTGAGTTAAGTGTTCCTCTGGAGGGAATGGGCTCTGAGGTGTCAGTCTGTGCACAGAAACACAGTGTGATCCCTTCTCTTGAGGCTCCACATATTTCCCATGTCATTGGACAGTTGCCTATCCTTGGAAGGCCTAGTTCCTTTTCCTAATGGTTCCCCAGTGGCTGTTCTTGATTCAGTGAGCTCCCCACAGCCCCATCTAGCTATCACTGTGATAATTTTCCTCATAATCCCTATCCCTTTGCTCATATAGACTCTCTTTCCCTGTTCTCAGCTGGGCCAGGAACTCAATCCAGTGCTCAGCCATGTATCCTTGCAAATGTATGAGAGGAGGTAGAACAATTTCCAAAATATGAGTCAGGAGGCCATGCACATAGTATGTCCTGACCAAACTGCAACATGAATAAAAGCAGGTGATGAAATGAATACTTGACCACTTCATATACAACGTGGCTAACCAATGAGAGTGAAAGAATGTGGGCTGGAAATTACTGATGTTCAGAAGTAGGAGATCTTCATCTAACTTCATGATGACATACCTGAAATTATGGACAGGAAAGAAAGGAAAAGCTCAGCTTACATTAGCAAATACAAAAGTCAATTGAGGCTCTTCGTCTAATTATCACAGAAAATAGCTATAATATTCTTTTTCTCCCCATAGTAACACCAACATGAATAATTTAGTGGTGAAAAACAAGTCTATCAGATTCAATTATGAGCTCAAGTGAGTTCCTTAGTTTCAAACAGAAGTAACCAGTCACAAGCAGGATGTGAAGGGTCACAACATATTTTGTCATAAGTGAAAGGTTTTGAAGCTGTCAAAAAGTAAAAGTAATTGAAATTTAATAGTGATGATGCTCAGGCATTTCCAAAGGTTGTTGGCTGCTGCTGCCTTTAAGTCTTTAGTGCAGTCCAGGTCTTAGGTACCCATGAGTACTTAGCTCTGTGAATGTTGTTATGCCAGACAATGCTAGTTAACACTGTCTGAAACACAATAAGACAATTGCAAGTTGTGAATTTCTGGGAGTTTTGTTTGTTGGTCTGTTTGCTTGCTTTTTGTTTGTTTGTTTTTAAGATTCTATACAAAGTTTTCTGCTATTAATGAAAATCAATATAGAAAGAAAAAATTTGGATAACACAAAATGTAATATCAAAATATTTGATGATTAAAAATTGATGTTTACATTTCTGATTTCAGTTATAAATTGCTTTGTTTTGTTATTTTTTGTTTTTGAATTTTTAGTCTGGTGATCAAAAAATATTTCCAACAGTTTCTGAAGTGGCTTTAACCATACTTGTGCAGCTCTGTGCCCTGCATTCATACAGAGCAGATTTCAACATTGATGACTGTGAACTAATAATGTCCATAGACTTGGGGAAGCTTTGAAGACACTCTGAACCTTGAAATGCCAAATATTTGGTGAAAATTTAATATTATGTGAAAATAAAAAGCAAACTACCTAAGCCATGTGAATATTTTGCTTTTGTTTAAATACATGCAAAAATATATGTGCACCACAGAATTGTTTTATGGCAATTTTTTATGATTTATTATCAATAAATATTTGATTTGTACTTCTTTTATATGACTATAGATCTGAGGTGAAAAAAACACCTCATTTTTAAAAGCCTTCTTCTGGCTGGAGGGGAATACCATGTGAGGCAGACATGAGAGAAGTTTGATGGTCTCACAGGAAACACGGCTGGAATGAGAAGTCAACAGTGATAAATCTACATCTGTAGCATCCTTCATGCGAGTGGATCAATTTAATGATTTTCCATTATTAAATTGAGAAACATCTCTCACTCTCTATGAATTTTGCAAAGAAAAGAAAAACAAAAACCACAATCAAAACAAATGAAATCATTTATTTCTGTGGTAGGTGGCTTGTAAACCTTAGGCTGAGAGGAGTAACCTAAAAGCATGCTATTCTGATGGTTCCATCCCATTATTGAGTACAAAAACGTGAGAAAATCTGTGTTTGAATTATAACTGGAGAAACCCATCTGATTAAGTGAAAAAAAGAACAGTAGCTCATGTTTCAGACAAATCTGGATCATTGCGTCCTATTTTAACTATACAAAGACTGGCAGTCTCTTAAATCACAAAAATTTTATTATGCTGTAATTACACTTTATGTGTGTGTGTGTGTGTGTGTGTGTGTGTGTGTGTGTGAGAGAGAGAGAGAGAGATCTATAATATAATAAAAACACACATTATCGCTCTGTTTTTCATATACACTTTCTATAATATGAGTTTGTGGCCTATCCAGCTCGTGGTCCAGACCTGTAGACCTGCAGTCCCATAGAAACACACAGAAGCTTATATTAATTACATGCTGCTTGGCCTATGGCTCAGGCATACTGCTAGCTAGCTTTTGCATCTTAATTCAACCCATTTCCATTAATCTTTCTTGCCATGTGGCCCGTGGTTTATTTCTTTACATCTTGCTTCTTGGGTGACTGGATCAAGTCTCTGTCTGACTCTACTCTCTTTTCCCTTTATCTGTGCTTGGATTTTCTCCTTACTTCTAAGATGTCTTTCTATACATTAAAACAGTTTCTTTATTTACTTATAATATTCGTAGCTTACAGAGAGATACCCCACATCACCCTTTTCTGTCTAATCAAAATGGTTTTAATTTTAACATAGCAAAATTACATATAAAAAATAGCTATCAAGCAAAAATTATAGCTACAATATCTAGCCTACTTTTATTTAACAAAATTAAAGAAAATATCCTTGTGAGTCTGGAGTTTCATATCTATTATACCTTTTATAATAACTAAGGAAAACTATACTGAATATCCAACTACATCAAAGATCACAGAATAATATAATATTACCTGAGTAAACAGGAAGTGCAAGCAACTTACAAAATCTAGAAATGACAGAGATGACATCTGACTGCCTGGACAGTCACCCAAAGTTCCTTTGTATCATTGGGGTAGCCATCTTCAGCCTACAGGCCCAGAGTCTCTGGAATACCTTTCAGTAAAGTAGGAAATTTGAGGTCTGCTCTCCCATTCTAGGATGGTTAACCAGTCACTTCTGTGTTCTGAAGGATGTCTGGCAGTTTTCCCTGCGAAGCAAGAACCTGAAGGACCATCTTGGCTTGTTCTGCCAAATTTCAGAGGTCCCTTTTCTATGGATCCTGTATGTCCAGTTTATACAACATACTGTCAGGCAGTTTAGGCAAGAACAGTCTCTTGTCCATTGCTAACTTTTGCTACAGAGAAAGTAAACTCTTTGATGCCTAGCATTCTCTTGAAGTAGATTTTTGCTGCCAGGAACAGACATGATTTACTGTTCAGAAAAGTCTAAGTTCTTAAAATATTTTAAATGCCATATTTTATAGGTCCTTGAAGTGTTCGAAGAAGTTTACCTATCTAAATGAAATATATCTTTGTATACCTGTAAAAACCTAACTAACATGACTATAAGTTGAGTTATCACCGATGACCATTAATCTGCATTTCTTAATTACACATTACAATTTTAAAGGAATTGCATAAACATAATATCTTAAACAAGAATATAAATATACATATAGTATAACAAAATTAACCTTAAATTTGTATAAATAAGCCAAAATCTATACCAATGTAAAATATTTTGAGATTAACCACCTGTTTACGGATCAAAGTAGATTCAATAATCTATTTTTTAAATCATTCCTATATCAGCTTGCTTTTTGTTCTTTCACTGTGCCAGTCAAATATTGTCTAGTAAGTTCAATGTCAGAGCAGCTCAGGGAGTTTCTCCCAATTGCTGTTTTTCCATGACTATGGTTTAGACTTTTACATTTTCCTCTTGTGTTTCACATCTATTTTGAAAACTTGTAATCGCTGTTTATTGTAGTTACTGTTTTGTTATTTACCATGTCTTTGGTATAGTCTTTTTCATATGCTCTCTTGAATGTGTAGCCACTGAAGTCTGCTAAGTCGTGAAGAAGTTAATGGTTCTTTAGTAATTGTATCTGTCATTTTTCTCAACATTTTCACAAAAATATTGGCAGGAACAGCTTAAGCAAGGATGTTTATTTAGATTAACAGTTTCAAGGACACATATACTATAGTGAAAAAAATCATGTCATCTGTGTGAAAGGTTCATAGCAGCAGGACTAGGATGCTATGGCTTCCCACATTCTGTTTGATCCAGAAACTGAGAGTGCTGGCCAGAACAGAAAGTGAATATCACCTTCAAGGTCCATTTCAAGGGACTAATGTGTTAAAATACATGATCATGTTGAGATTACATATTTAACCTGCAAGATTACTATAAGAAGTATCTTCATAAGCCAAATTATGCTCAATACATCTATGAAACTCAATAGATGTTATTTGAGCATTTAAGTAGAAAATATACCAGGCTATAGTGCTGATACAAAGGATGTGGAACTTTTAAATACAGTAAGTACATATCCTGTCAAAATTTAGGCATTTTTTTGAGTCAACAGTCTCGAGGATCTTGGTGACTCAAATCTAACTTAAGTTCTTCCTCTATGGCAGATTATTACATAGTGAAACAGACAGAAGGAACAGCATATGTAACTCACAAATTCGTTGGAGAACTTAAATGTAGGATGTAAACAGTATTTTAAACAGCATTAAAGAAATAAACAAACTATAATTTGAGCAAAAATGAGATGATATTTCTTCAAGGTGGCCATAAAGACAGAAGACAAATGAAGCCATCTACATCATTAGTTACCAGATACACAAAATGTAAACAATACAACTATCAAAATATCCAAATAAAAACAATAGTAATAACATATGTCAATGAGGACATTAAACAATAACTCTGTAATACATTTGTAGTAAAAGTAGAATATATTAATATAAAGTATACAGTTAGTTTTAAAAATAGTTTGACATTCTATCAGATATTTTGATGGATTAGGAAATTTGCTTTTTATCTATTAGTAATAAAAGTGAAAGCATATTTCTTTTCTATAGAAGTCTATGCATGTATGTCCCTAGAATCTTTACTTTAGTAGCAACAAAGTGAAAATATTCACATGTACTTCACTAAAAAAATGGTTAAAGAAACACACCAGACCCATAGTTTTGAGTAAAAAAGCACATGACTGAAATGTACAATAACTTCAAGAACCTGAAGGAAATCAGGTTGAGTGAGAAAATGCTATTTTAAACAACACATGATTGTATTGATTTCATCCTTGTGAAATAACATAATTATTGAGAGAGTGGAAGATTATTGACCTTCAGGGTTTAAGGAGGGGCAGAAATCAATAAAGCCATGAGTGAAGAGAACTGAGAGCTCTTATGGCACAATAAAGCGTCTTAATTGTAGCAATATTTGCCTAAAGCTTCATATATTATAATTACAGTGTGTGCCCTTCTTGTCCTGATTATTCTTTTTCTATGGGTGAAATCTGAATAAATTCCATAGATTATATCGATGATGGTGAAAATTTCAAGTCAGTCATTAGCCATATGAAGCAGTGTGCTGTTTTGGAACCTTTATTGGAAGTTTCCTGGAGGGACTGGGTCCCTTGACCAGCCTCAGTGTCTTATGACCTCATTTACTTCCTGCTCATCTTCTGCTTCCTAACTCTGACTGTGGGTACAATGTGATTCTCTTCCTCCTCTTCCATGCTTTCCCCAGCATGACTGACTGGAACTCTCAAACGAAAAGCCACAACAAATCCTATTTGCCATTTAAGTTGCTTGTCAGGTATTTGGCCATTCCAAGAAAAATAGTTAACATGTTTAAAAAAGGTTTATCCATACATTGAGGGATAGGTCAAACTAAGACATTCTTATAGGGTTATTGGTGATTTTTGTGGTCAATATTATACAGGAGAAATAATACAATTGTTTCACTGGATGGTTATAATTTTGTGAAATATAATATATATTCATTGTAACAACTGTTGAACACTGAGAAATAGAAAACTACTTTGTTAATTTATTAAAATACCTGATAAAATACATACACAAACACCATCAGAAGAATGCCCATTAATGCAAACAAATACAAGCAGAATATCTCTTTGTCATTTCTGTTAGAGAACAATAAGCTGGTGATTCAAACTACAAGAGAAAAAAAATGTTCTAGTAGTGAGAAAGGGTTATTTGATGATCTTCCTAGAATATTTAAAAGTATCAACTAGTAAGCAATAGAATTAATAAGAATTTATCAGCTTAGCTGGATAAAATTCTCCATAATAAAACAGCTTTTTTTGTTCTACACTGATAAAATTAACAATTAAAATAAAGAATAAGAGCCTATTTGCAATAGTAACAGAAATATAACATGTTCAGCTGAAATAACATTGCAATTTAAATGCATGGGACTTTTATGGAGAAAGTAATAAAAATTTACTCAATAATATAAATGGTTTGGAATATACAGCTGTGCTAATTCATAAATGGCAATCAATATTCACCAGCACACAAATGTACTACCCTCTCTAAGTTATTCTTATTAAGTGAATGTATATAAAAACAAAAATGAGTTATCTTCATCTTAAAAAAGAAAAATCTAGTAATAAAAGCATAATAATGCATTGAAAGTAGATCTTTTCTAAGCTATTTTTAGAATATGAATCCATCAATTTATTCAATTTTAGCAGAAATTTGAGAGTATAATTAAACATAAATTTCCTGAGCCTGTGACCTTGGATTTCTGCTTCTAAATGTCCATGGAAATGTAGCTTTATTTGGCCTATCAAAACATTGAAAATCAATCCAATGTTTTTCAGAGAGAAGTTTAAATCTAACTTGGAATGTACAGTTAGTGGAATATTGTCTGTGAATTAAAATACCCAACTCCCAGGAGCCAACTCAGAAAATTCTAAAAGTCACATACTGCAGAGCATGTAGAATATGATACTACCTAAATAAAGACAAACACAAAAAGTAATTTAAAACAGCACATAGACATGAAAACTAACAGTAAAAGAATCATTTGGAACTGTTCACAAATAATAAAAGAGCAATTTCCTCAGAGAATAAAGAATAAATGTCCTCAGGACATGAAGATTGAGGTTTTTGATCAAACAAGATTTTAGAATATTTTAAAAGAAATTAAAAACGGGCCACGGTTGAATCTTTAAAATTGGCTTAAGGAGTCAGCTAAAAATTTGTGTGTATGGAATTTAGATGTGCTCAACCAAAGGGTAAATGTGGGTCATGCTGAATAATTCTGTTATTATTAGAGATTCTATGTTTGATACAAGAGGGAGAATGTAGATAAAATTCCCCAAATAATGGATTAAATGTTATGATAGAATTTGTAACAGATAGGTGGAATTTGATAATTGCTTTTAGAAGGAAGCAGATTTGAATTCTAAATAGGAAGAAAAGTTTGCCTAGTGATGTGAGCACCAATAAACACAAGGCTGTAGAAATAGTGGAACCATGGGCCATGGTTGAGTCCTCTCCAGTTATGACAGTATGACAGTTATAGTACTGTACTTGTTTGGGCTTTATTTTAAAATTATTTTAATTATTTTTGAAATCATAATTCAATTATGGTGTTTCTCCCTTCCTTTTCCCCTCTCCAAGACCTCCCACTTTTATTTACCCCTCTTTCTCCTTTAAAGTCATAGCCTCTTTCTTTTACTAATGGTCATTGTATGTATATACATTTATACTTCTAAATACAGCCTGCTCAGTCCAAATAGTGATGTCTGTATGCATGTATTCAGGTCTGACTATTTGACAGTGAATGTTTGAAAGCTGTTTATGTACACAGAGGGAAAGACTTGGGGTCTGCAAACTGACCCCAGGCTGGAGATGATACCCTAGGGCATAAAAGTGAGGGAAGGGGAAGGGAGGGAAGGGGAGAGGAGAGAAAAAAGAAAGAGTCTTATATAAACAAGGGATAGAATAAAAAAGAAAGGAAGGGAGAGGAGGAGAGAGGAACAAACTTCTCTAAATTATATATTACTACATATTGTGAAATGATTAAAAAGAGAGGTTAATAATGTAAGAGCCACCCATAACTTTTAAATTCAGATGGGAGGAGATATGATATCACTTTCAGATATTCTATTAAAATTAAGTCATGTTTGCAGGTTATGTAGAACAGAGGGGAAAGGGTTAATTTGTTTTGGTCCCTATTTGATTTATTTGATTTTTAAAATGATAGTCATTGAATATAAGCTAGGGATGACACTAGCACATTTAATATTTTGAGGGTTTTGTTGTGTTTAGATCTTAGTAACTAAACACACACACATATACAACAAATTTGCATCATAGCATATAAACATCTTTTTTTTTTTTAGTTTTTGTTGAAGAAATTGTATCATACGAGACTTAATCTGTCTTCCAACCACACTGACTCTGAGACTGATGTGAGGTTTATAAATACAGACTTATATAGACTTGAGACACTTGTCTCCACTTAACTGGTAGAGGCTATTTTACATGGTTATTGCTCAGCTTGGAAGCACCTATCAAAGCCTTTCTTTAATGAATAAAAGTCACAAGTAGAGTGGATGGCCTTGAGATCTGGATATTTATTCTCTCTGTTCTTTGTATGTTATTTCAGTATGCAGTACTGTAATTTGAGCCCCTAGTTCTTTGTGAAGATGAAGGAGACTTTGTCCTTAAGAAACATGGTCTGCTGGAAGCCAAAGCCTGCATAAGCTTTAGTTAAGCCATTTTAGCTTAGCCATTTTAGTTTATAAGTTAGCCATTTTAATTTACAAGCCTCTGTTCTCCTTCTGTTAGTTAGCCATTTACCAGCAATTTCTTGACCTTCCCTAGGTTGCCAGAAATAGCTTTATCAGTTAAGAACACCTGTGCAAATAACCTGCAGTTTAGACATTCTTCGAATAGGTTACATGGCAACACCTTCCCACATGACCCTCTGCTCCGCCACCTCCCTCTTTACTATATAAATCCCCTGAGAAAAATAAAAATTCGAAGTTTGATCAGAATACTGTCTTGCTGCCTTTCCTCGTGTTTCTTGTCCCTTCACTTCTCCCCTCTAGGTCTCAGGTCCCAGTTTTCTCATCCCACTGGTCGGGACAGTGGTCATGATGGAAACCAACCACATTGGTTGTCCCTGCTTGGGGCAGAGGTGTTAATGACATCTTGTTAATAAATGACAGGATGCTGCTAGTCATTCTGCATTGAGTGAGATAGCACCAACAAGAGAGACCGGTCCAACCTAATAGCATTGGAGAACTGCTACCATAGATACTGCTGGTCACTGTGAACAAAGGGGTTCTGCTTCTCCTCCATCAGATACAAAAATGCCAACACTCTTTACCTTATCTCAATACTTATTAGCTTAACTCTCTCTATATATATATGGTTCAGACACAAGAAAAGTACAGCTTACTTCCAAATGAAGGGCATGTTGGCTTTTACTGGCAAAGACATGGTAGCTAATTTGTAGAATGGACGTTGAAACCCAAAGAAAATAGTCAACTACTTTTGAAGCAAAATGTTCCAGGAAGCATAAGACTGGGTCTACCCTACTATAAGTAGAATAGGATGGGATTCTTCACTGTTTGATCAGATGAGTGTGAAATCATTGTCAAAACAAATAATCAACAACAAGAAGCTCAATACTCAGATATATGTATGTGTATATACATATCAATGTATGTATATATGCAACCCCTAGATTTAAGGTAAAACTAACTTGGATAAGAGCACTCAGAGAGTAAAGGGCTAAATACAGAACTGAATCCCAAGTTTAACAACAAAGAGCTACTCTTTCTTTGAAAATGAAAAATTATTTACTTGATTATATAATTTATAGATGTGCTAAACTTCTATCACTCCATTCAGAAAACTTAAACATATGGAAGATAATATATATTCCCCTAATATCACAGAATTATGCCCAAAACATTTGAGTGAAATACATCAGTGAAAAAGCACCCACACTGTGTGCACATCTGCATGTGTTGTCCAAAGCTGAGCTTTATCTGTGTAACCAGGAAACAGACTGAGAAACATTTCCAGATGTGACTGTGAGCTTTCTCCCTCCCTTTATGATCTCCCCAGCCCCTTCACAGTATTGTCTATATGAGAAACGTCTGCAGATCACTTCCACACTATTTTCTGTCTCTTCCTGTTTCCCTTCCTTATTCCTCCTTGGATAATGGAAGTTGACTAATTTTTTTCATCTCAACCATTAATAACTCAGAGTAATTATATAGGGGAGCAGGAGTGAAGTAGAGGGGTTCCACTGGTGGCAACCCTAAATTATGTTACAGTTATAGCTTGGTATCTGTTGCAGTGATAAAACATTTGCAGAAACCAACCTGAGATAGAATGCTATTACTATATCTTACAGATTATGGTCCATCATGGAGGAAAATTAGGAGAGGAACTCAAACAGAAACCTGGAGGCAGGGGCAGAAGCAGAGATCATAGACGAAGGCTGCTTGACCTCATGGCTTGCCCAGCCTGCTTTCTAGAACAGCTTGGTACACCAGCCCAGGGGTGATATCAGTCTTAGTGTCCATTGTCCTTACACACCAATTACTGATTAGGAAATGCCAAATTGACAGACATGTCCTTGGGCCTGTCTGATGAAGGCAATCCTCATTTGAGGTTCCTTCTCCTCAGATGAAGATAGCTTGTGTCAATTTGACAAAGCTGAACCAGCATAGCCACTATCACAAAAAATACTTATTTATGTCCATCACAGCTAATCACCTGGATTCTATGAAAGTTGGTGAAATAAAGATGACTTTTAAATTATGCCACATGACAAGGAGGAAAATATGTGGATTTAGGAAATCTAGAAGCTTGCTCACAAGCTGGGCCTCCAAATCCACAGGACTGTGGCTCTAAATTTTAAAAACTGGAGGCTTACTGCTCTAGTTTTCCAAGACAAAAGCTCTGACCTTGGAAACTAATGCCTATCTTCTAGGTACAGTTCCCTAGCTTGGGTTTGTGGACTCAGTTCTTCTAGGCTGTTATGGTGATGGAGACTAGAAGTCCTAGCAGTCTGGATTTGCACTTGTAGCTCTTCAAAGTCTCTTGTTCCATGTGTCCTGAGCTTCTTTATTGTCCATGGCCTCAAAACTTCTACCATGTCTTGCATGGCTTCTTTAGTCTTCTCCCTTGGGTTCTCTCTGGAACTTCAGCCATCTCTTCGTACTACAGCTCAGAGATGTTGACATCTCTGCCCTTCTCAGTCCCTGTCTCACTGATATAGAAGCTAAAAGTCCCAGGGATTTGATCTTGCAATCAGCTCAGTGCACTCTACCCATGACTGACACCATAAGCAAACAAAGACAGCTCAATGAAGCCATTGTTTAAGCAATAAAGGGCCACAGCACAGTGAAAAGTCTTCTAGGCTCAGGGACTGAAAATCAGCCTTTATACATACAAAGAGGGGTGGTACATTCATGTTTGGATTGCAATTCTTGCAATCACAACATGCTTCCTAGTTTACCAAGCATATACAGCACATCAGGGCCAATCACAAGAATTATATAAACACAGCCTCCTTTTCTGTAGATCAAAAACTTTTGATTGAGTCCCTTGAGAGAGTCTCCTACCTTTGGTGAAAACCAGTTTAACAAAATATTGCATTTTTTTACTTGTTGCTTTTCAATTAGCATATATGCAATGGGTGTCATTTCAAATGTGATTTTGTTTTTCCTCCCCTTGCTCTCTTTTCCCCATTTTCTTGCCCCTTCTTGGACCGTTCTAGCCACAGCAGTTTCCTCCTTGCTTTCCTGTCACATCATCTATTACATTCTTTCACTCTCTGAAAGGGTCTTTTGGCTGGCAGCTCTACACTCAAGGCAAAGCAATCCAGTGAATAGAACTGTTCCCTGTCAATCAACTGGCTAACTATTCTTTACAGCTTCATGCAGTAGAAACATCAGAAGTGCTTACAATAAATATTTGAACACTGAAGCAACATTGTAGCAGTGTTTAGTGGTGATTGTTTCTAGCAGAATTATTTAAGAAAGACCAGTTGCTTATCTTAATTAAATTACTGTCATAATATGCTTTCACTGTAACAGATATTTCCGTTATTCCTACAAAAAATAAAAAAACTTCTTTTTCTGACTCATAAATACTCAGCCTGAGAGCCAGCTATTTTCTTAAACAATAAAAATTTACACCAAATAATAATTATAACTTTTGAAATAATTTATTGGTTCTCAGTTTATGATGCATGCTAATTTCAAAGACATACCCATGTGTTACATTTACTGTAATTTAAAAAATCAAATTTTAAAGAGAATACATCAAAGTATCTAATAAAGGGTTTCTAAGGAAAAATTATTGTGATTATGGATATACATGAAAGCCTTTTGAACGCATGGTGGACCACTTCTGTGATCTCAACCATTGAGGACAGAGTAAGCTGATTTACAAATTCAAAATCATCATTAGCTAAATAGCAAATAGCAAGTTTGGGGACAGCCCATAACTCAGGAAACTGCTGAAAAAAAAAAAACTCAAGATAAAACAAAAAAGGGGCTCTCAGTTATACAACCATTCAACACCACAGCACTACCTGTCTCTAACAACTCATAGCTGGCTTTGAACATCAACTGACTAGTCAGTGACATAGGAAGACTCTGAAGAGCTTAGGTTGGGCTGTCAGAAAACCCTGGAGCCTTTGGACCACCTTGTGAGGGGAAGAGCTACGAAGACACCTGGACAGAGCCTTTGAGTGTGAGAGATGGCACTGGGGCCTTCTGGTTTAGTGTAGTTTGTAGTTTTATCTAAGGAAGCACTAGAACAGCTGCTTCCTCACACTGTCCTCTATAGACTGCTAACATAATGTCTCCTCTAGTAACTTCTCATAAACACTTGACTAAAGAATGATGAAATCAGGATGCTTAGCTTGGACATTTTGATTTGTTCTTTGCCTTTTTTTGGCATCTGCAAATATATTTGATTTGAATGAATGGCATGGTATCTAAACCATATGCTTTTAAAGTGAATCATATCATATATATGTGTGTGTGTGTGTGTGTGTGTATTACTCATTCTTGTCTATTTTCCAAATACAGCATTACCATCTTAACTGAAATCTTTCCTATGCAAATGCATGCGTATGCAAAAATGCATGCTTTTGTATATGAGCAAAAATTCATGGTTGTGTGAGTGTATGCAAATGTGTGTGCTTCTGTGTATGTATGCATGTGTGTATACAAAGCATGTGTTTGTGTGTATGCCTCTGTTCACATGTGTGTGTGCGCCTAAATTCTAACTGCCTAGTGTTGTAGAAAGTTGTTCCCGGGCCCTTTTGGGCCCAGAGGTTTGTGACCTGGTCCGTGGCAGAGGTTTGGAACCTGGTCCGCGCAGTGGCTTTTGTCCCCCAAAGAAATGAATCAGAAGCTTATATTACTTCATACTGTTTGGCCCATGTCTCATGCATATTACTAGCTAGCTCTTTCATCTTAAATCAACTCATTTCTATTAATGTTCCCGCCACATGGCCCAGCCCGTGGCTTACCTGGTTTCTTACATGTCTGTCTTCTTCGGGGGATGGATGGAGACTGATTAACTCCACCCTTTCCTACCTGCCTGCCCTCTGATTCTCCACCCACTTCTATGGTGCTGGGCATAGGCCAAAACAGTTCCTTTATTTTCAGCATACAGAGAACATTCCACCACAGCCTAGTTCCTATTTTCATTATTTTGAAAATGTAAAACCATTTCTTGAATTAACCAGGAACAACTGCTTTACATCTTCAATATATATGCATTTTATATTACTGGAAAAAAAATGCTCAAACTTGCTTTTTTGTGAAATATGTATATATAAACAGAAGCTCTATCTATATGTTTAAATAACAAGTTTCCATTTTGTGCTTCATAATATATTTTACACACTTTATTAAATGGTTTCCATGTTAAAATTTAGTTTCCATGTTCATTTTACATACATCCCAAGGTAAAGACTTTGAAAGACTTCTTTTCTTCAGCTGCGTTTAGTTCAGCAAAGTAATTAAAGTTTACATTACTGGCATTTTCAGAATCCTTGGAAAAACATGAGATAGAATAAAAGTTTTTTGCAAATACATATTCTTAATTAATTTAATGATATGACACAATATCTCAAATCATATCCTCTTGTATTACAAATAATTAACACTGCTTCTTTATTAAAAACAATCTTTTAAAAATTCATCTTTGACCAGGATTTAAGTTGATATGCTGTTAACTAATTTTCTTGAACACAAAGTTTACTTTGTCTGGGTACATAGGAAAGAATGGGAAATTATCAACAGAGTATGAATCCATGCACTGATTTTTACCTCTTTAATACTTGTTAACATGGGCTTCAAACAGTCCTTGACTGACAGCTAGTGAAGGCTGTTATTGAACTATTCAAACAGAGGGTGGCACTCTCCTCCATTGAACTCTTGAGGTTTAAGACCAGGCAGGTGTATGACTAGGAATGAATAGGAACAGCATTATAGGAAGGAAGGGCTGTTGCTCCCCAACTCAGGAGTCTATTTGAGCCGTAGAATGAGATGGTGGCATTTATCTTCTCCTCTAGTCATTGGCTATGTGTAGGGTCCTTTAAAAGTTCTTCCCTAAGTCACACACACTATTCTCGCTCTTGCTTACAGTATTTCTCAGGAAGAACAGCTTGTGAGTTACTTCTGTTTTATTCTCTTTTTTCCTTTTGCCACCAAATCACACAATCACACTGGTCTTCAAGGGTGTGGAGACATTTTGTTATGATGATGAACAGTTAATTTCAGAACTCCATCTGCGATCTGTACTATAAGCTCCCAAAGCCAAAGCTTTCATTTCCTTCTCTCTCCTTAGGATGGTGTTTTATTTTTCTCTTAGGAGAACATTAGTGTCATAAATTGCTGAGTGGAACCTAAATAATTCTTCTTCCTGGGTTCCTTTATTGTGATCATTATTGTGTTTGAACATATTGATGAGCTTCTGTTCAGGCAGATTCAAATGTAGGCCAGTCTCTTCCTCTGTGGCCTGTGTATCAAAACAGCATCACCCATATTCACAACTTGCTTTCTCACACTGTATCATGTGTAAAAGGCTTACACTTTCCCTCTTTGAGATAGAAAGTCAACTGTGATTCCATTATCTGTTCTCTTGTAGAGAATTCCTCTTTTATTACATTTATTTATTTACTGCATTTAAAATATTTTTGATTATTCATATCATCCATTGTTCCCCCCTCTCCTTCTTCAACTCCCTCACCCATATGGCCCTTTCTCCCTCCATCAACTTCTCAAAGGGGGTAAGGTCTCCCTTGAGCAGTCATCACAGACTAACATATCAAGATGAGGCAGAACCTGTCCCCTCCTCCTGTATCACGGTTGAGCAAGGCATTCCACCATAGGGAGTCTGCTCTAAAAAGCCAGGGGTTTCAACAACAGCTTGATTATGGGGACTGTGATCCTCATTCAAAGGGGCTCATTTGGACCCAAGCAGGCTCTCCATCTGTCAGTCCAGACTCAGTGAGCTCCCATTAGTTTGGGTCAGCAGTTCCTGTGGTTGTCCATTGCGCTCTTGACCCTCCCCTTGCTCTTCTAATTGTTTCTTGCTCTCTTCAGCTGAACTCCCAGCATTTACCAATGATTTGCTGTGGGTGTCAGCATCTGCTTCCATCTGTCGTTGGATGTAGGTTCTATGATGACAATTAGAGTTAGTCAGCAATATAACTATAGAGTAAGGTTAGTTTAGGCACCCTTTCCTGCATTGCTTGGAGACTTAGCTGGGACCTCCTTGCGATTTTTTTGTGGACTTCCCTAGCATCAGGTTTTTTTCACAAGCCCATGATGGCTCAGTCTGTCAAGATATCTCTTTCATTGCTAACCTATCTATTCCTCCCCCAACACAAAATTCTAGAACCCCCATTTTTCCATCCCTTCTCCTATTCTCTTTACATACCCCTCTTAGTTTACCCAGGAGGTCTTAACCATTTTCTCTTCCTGGGGCAATCTATGGGAATCACACTTAGAGTCCTCCTTTCTACCTATCTTCTACCTATTGTGGATTCTAGTCTGTTCATTTTTTTTATGTGTTTACTCTCTATTTATGAGTGAGTACATACTGTGTTTGTCTTTCTGGGTCTGAGTTGCCTCACTCGGAATGATTTTTGAAGTTCCATCCATTTGTCTGCAAATTTTAGCATGTCATTGTTTTTACCATTGAGTAATACGCCATTGTGTAATTGTACCAAGTTTTCTTTATCCATTCATTTATTGAAGATTGTTTCCAGGTTCTGCCTATTATAAAGTCACTATGAACATAGTTGAGCAGTTTTCCTTGTTTTGTGGTAAGCATCTTCTGACTATATGCCCAAGAGTGGTATTACTACATCCTGAAAGAGTGATTCTCAGTTTTCTGAGAAACCACCCTACTGATTTTCAGAGTGGATGTACAAGTTCACAATCCCACCAGCAGTGCAGGAATATTCTCCTTTCTGTAAATCCTTTCTAACATAGGATGTCATTAGTATTTTGTATCTGTCATCATTCTGACAGGTGTAACACACTATCTTTGAATTTTTCTGATGGCTAAGGATGTTAAATACTTCCTTAAATGTCTTTAAAACCATTTGAGCTTATTATGTTGAGAATTCTCTGTTTAGATCTGTATTTCATTTTTTATTATGAATAAAGTCATATTTTTTATTCATGTATACCCTTGTTCAAACTCTCTTCTCCCTTCAGCCCCTTCCAGTCACTCTCTCCTCTCCACATCACTTTATCTCCTCCCCGGCAAGGTCCCAATGTGGCTTAGTTCAGCATCCACTCCAGGCAAATCCTCTTTCCTCATCCCAATATCAAGACTGGGTCAGGTGTTCCTCTGGAGGGAATGGGCTACAAGGTGCCTCTCCAAGGTGCTTCAGATCCCAAGCTGTTCAGTGGTTGTGGTTCGCAGCTTGGGAATGCTTTGCTTTTTGTTTAGAGTCCACTAATGATTGAGTACATCCCCTTCTTATCTTTCTGGGTTTGTGATACTTCACTCAGGGGGATATTCTCCAAATCCATCCATTTGCCTGCAAATTTTCGGATATTGTTTTTTTCTTACTGCTGAGTAGTATTCCATTGTGTAGATGTACCACAGTTTGTTAATCCATTCCTCAGTTGAGGGACATCTAGGTTGATTCCAGGTTCATGCTATTACAAATAATGCTGCTATGAACATAGATGAGCTAATACCTTCGGAGTTTGACTGTGCAACTTTAGGGTATACACCCAGAAGTGGTATTGCTGGGTCCTTGTTGAGATTGATTCACAATTTTCTGAGAAACCACCATATTGCATTCCAAAGTGGCTGCATATGCTTACACTCCCACCAACAATGGAGTAGTGTTCCCCTTGATCCACATCCTCTCCAACATTGGCTGTCATCTGTGCCTTTTATCTTAGCCAATCTAACAGGTGTTACGTGGTATCTCAAAGTTGTTTTGATTTGCATTTCTCTGATGGCTAAAGATGATTAGCACATTTTCAGGTGCCTTTCAGCCATTCATAATTCCTCTGCTGAGAATTCTGTTTTTAGATCTCTACCCCATTTTTTGATTGGGTAATTCAAGGTTTTGGGCTCTACATTCTTGACCTCTTTATATATCTTAGAGATCAGTCCTCTATCACTTGAACGGTTGGTGAAAATCTTTTCCCATTCTGCAGGCTGTTGTTTTGTCCTATTCACAGTGTCCTTGGCTTTACAGAAGGTTCTTAGCTACAGGAGATCACACTTATTGATTGTTGGTCTTAGTGTCTGTGCCACTGATGTTATATTTAGGAAGTGGTCGCCTGTGCCAATTCGTAGAAGTGAATTTCCCACTTTCTTTTCTATCAAGTTTAAAGTGGCTGGATTTATGTTGAGGTTTTTGATTCACTTGGATTTGAGTTTTGCCCAGGGTGACAGGCTCAGGCCTATTTGCATTTTTCTACACACTTCCATCCAGCTATGCCAACACCATTTGTTAAATATACTATCTTTATTCCTTGTAAAGTTTTGGGCCCCTTTGTCAAAGATCAGGTGTTTATAGGTTTTTGGATTAATGTCTGGATCCTCAATTCTATTCCATTGATCCACAAGTCTTTTTTTCTGCCAGGACCAGGCTGTTTTTATTACTGGAGCTCTATAGTATAACTTGAAGTCAGGGATGGTGATACCTCCGGAGGTTTTTTTGTTGAGTAAAATTATTTTGGCAATCCTGGCTTTCCTGTTATTCCAAACGAAATTGAGTATTGTTCTTTCAAGGTCCAAAAAATATTGTGTTGGGATTTTGATGGGCAGTGCATTGAATCTGTAGATTGCAGTTGGTAGAATTGTCATTTTTACTATGTTGACTCTACCAATCCAGGAACATGGGAGAGCTTTCCATTTTCTGATATCCTCTTCAATTTCTTTCTTCAGTGTTTTAAAATTTTTGTCAAATAGGTCTGTTACTTCTTCGGTTATAGTTACTCCAAGGTATTTAATACTATTTGCAGCTATTATGAAGAGTAATGTTTCCCTTATTTCTTTTTCAGGTCTTCTATCTTTAGTGTATAGATGGGCTACTGATTTCTTTGAGTTAATCTTGTATCCTGCTACATTACTGAAGGTGTTTATCAGCTGTAGCAGTTCTTTGGAAGAGTTTTGTGGGTCACTTATGTATACAATCATATCATCTGCAAATAGAGATACTTTCACTTCTTCTCTTCCAATTTGTATGCCCTTAATCTCTTTTCATTCCCTTATTGCTTTAGCTAAAACTTCGAGAACTATATTGAATAGATAAGGGGAGAGAGGACATCCTTGTCTAGTACCTGATTTTAGTCGGATTGCTTTGAGTTTTTCTCCATTAAATTTGATACTGGCTGTATTAAATACCTTGGAGTAACTATAACCAAAGAAGTAACAGACCTATTTGACAAAAATTTTATATCACTGAAGAAAGAAATTGAAGAGGATATCAGAAAATGGAAAGCTCTCCCATGTTCCTGGATTGGTAGGATCAACATAGTAAAAATGGCAATTCTACCAAAGGCAATCTACAGATTCAATACACTGCCCATCAAAATCCCAAGACAATAATTTTTGGAACTTGAAAGAACAATACTCAATTTCATTTGGAATAACAGGAAAGCCAGGATTGCCAAAACAATTTTACTCAACAAAAGAACCTCAGGAGGTATCACCATCCCTGACTTCAAGTTATACTATAGAGCTACAGTAATAAAAACAGCCTGGTACTGGCATAAAAACAAACTTGTGGACCAATGGAATAGAATTGAGGATCCAGACATTAATACAAAAACCTATGAACACCTGATCTTTGACAAAGAGGCCCAAAACATTCCATGGAAAAAAGATAGTATATTTAACAAATGGTGTTGGCATAGCTGGATAGAAATGTGTAGAAAAATGCAAATAGATCCGAGCCTGTCACCCTACACAAAACTCAAATCCAAGTGGATCAAAGATCTCAACTTAAACCCAGCCACTTTGAACTTGATAGAAAAGAAAGTGGGAAATACACTTCTACAAATTGGCACAGGCTACCATTTTCTAAATATAACACCAGTGGCACAGACACTAAGACCAACAATCAACAAGTGGGATCTCCTGAAGCTAGGAAGCTTCTGCAAAGCCAAGGACACTGTCAATAGGACAAAATGGCAGCCTACAAAATGGGAAAAGATTTTCACAAGCTCTACAAGTGATAGAGGACTGATCTCTAAGATATATAAAGAGCTCAAGAATCTACTGCCCAACCCTTGAATAACCCAATCAAAAAATGGGCACAGATCTAAAAAGGGAATACTCACCAGAGGAACTATGGATGGCTGAACGGCACCTGAAAAAGTACTCTTCATTTTTAGCCATCAGAGAAATACAAATTAAAATAACTTTGAGATACCACCTAACACCTGTTAGATTGGCTAAGATAAAAGGCACAGATGACAGCCAATGTTGGAGAGGATGCCGAGCAAGGGGAACACTCCTCCATTGTTGGTGGGAGTGTAAGCTTGTTCAGCCACTTTGGAATGCAATATGGCAGTTTGTCAGAAAACTAAGAATCAATCTCCCCAAGAACCCAGCAATACCACTTCTGGGTGTATACCCTAAAGAGGCACATTCACACTACAAAGGTATTAGCTCAACTATGTTCATAGCAGCATTATTTGTAATAGCAAGAACCTGGAAACAACCTAGATGTCCCTCAACTGAAGAATGGATTAACAAACTGTGGTACAGCTACACAATGGAATACTACTCAGCAGTAAAAAAAATTGATATCCTAAAATTTGCAGGCAAATGGATGGATTTAGAGAATATCCTCCTGAGTGAGGTATCACAATCTCTGAAAAATAAGCAGGAGATGTACTCACTCATTAGTGGCCTCTAAACAAACAAGCAAAAAAAAAAAAGCCAAGCATACCCAAGCTGCAAACCCCATCCACTGAACAGCTTAGGATCAGAAACACGCTGGACTGACCCTTCAAACCCCACTCCAACTATCGGAACTCCTGCCTCACTCTTGAAGGAGGATGGACAAAACTGGATTTGGCCAGGAGTGGAGACTGATCCAAACATTATTGGGTCAGTGGGACCATAGGACTGTCTACTCCCTGCCCAGGGAGGGGATGGGGAGTTGAGGAGAAGAAAAATGACCTGATGTGGTGGGATGGGGAAGGGACCTTGAATAAGGATATACAGGGATGGAAAAAAATTCAGAGGGAAAGCTGAACACAAAGTAAATATATGTGTAGCAATCTTATTTGCATTATCACCTTTGATAAGTCATGCTTATGATTTTTATCCTCTTTATAGTTATTGATAACTTTTCTATCGTGATATAAACCCACCATGAGATATGTTTTAAATGGGGTTTATTTTGTGAAAATCACTTACAAAACAGAGACGGTTTTAAGAGAAAATGAAGGAAGCTCAGCACGCCAGAGCGTTTCTAAGGAAAACTCCTCATCCCCACATCGTACATCCGAACTCCCGTGCCTCTGGCCCGAACTGCTCACCAGGTCGGGAACTCTCGTGAGAGAATGCTGGCTTCCTGTCCTGGTCCTCTCCCTTGAAGGTCTATTTCCGGAATCCTTTCCAGTTAACCATGCCCTGTTCATCTCCAGGCCTCTGAAGCGATCGTTCACATATATAGTTCCTGATTTCCCACTACATCTCCCCGTTTTGTCTAAATAGGAAGGTTCTAAACTAGGTATAAAACTACATACTATAGGGATCATCATAAGACAGTATCTGGGAAAGAGAAAGGTACTAACATAAGTGAGGTCAAACTACTGCTAACAAACAACAACTATAAAGTACAATTTAATATCTAAAATATTGATATGAGAAAATGCACAGAGATTGCTTTAAGGCTGTTTATCTTAAACAATAGAGTTCTAACACTTGAGTGTCTTTGCTGAAATGTGAAGTAATAACAACCTCAACTATCTAATCTTCAACACCATCAAGACCTGAGAAGGAAAATATATATCTAACGTTGGAAGCATGAAGTAACTTCCAGAATTTAGGAGAAGACAATGTCAGTTAACTACCTGGACAGTCATCCACCACTTCTCTGTATAGCAGGAACATCCATCCTTGTGGCTACTGGCCTAGGATATCTGACAGGTTTCCATAGAAGCAGGGTATTTTTTGGTAGGATCGTCTTATCCTGGCTAGGCAGGCTTCGGCAGTCTCTATCCTTCATCCTGCAGGTCCATTTCGGACAGTGAGAATGCTGACAGCAGTAGGGGCAAGTGTAGTCCTTTGCCCCTCAGGCCATTATTCACCAAACAAGACAATCTCTTTGCAAGATGTCTGTGATACTCAACACCACCTTGAGAAAGGAACAGTGATGCCAGGAGTTGTCATGTCTCTCAAGGCCAACTTTGAGATAACAAAATCTTGAATGCCATATTCTCTCGGTCTATGAAGTGGTTGAAGACACCTATCTATTGGGTGTATTCTAACATGTTTCCGAAAAGCCTGAGTATTCTGACTTTTAGGTGATAAATCTGAGTAACCATAATCTGCAAACCCAATCAACCAAGAAAGTGAGGCTAACATTGTAAAAATAGGCATTCCAAAATGAGTGTGCAGCTCCTCCAAATAATTTCAAGTATAACAATCTTAGGAAAATTGACCAAAATACACATTTTTTATCAAATGACAAAAATATCCTAACTATATATCATTATATATAAAAATATATCTAAACAGATTTATATAAAACAACTCGTGTGTATAGTACAACAAATGTTATGACTATCATAAATAATTAGAGGTAGAAATTGCATTATGGAAATGACAATGCACTTAATACACATCAATGTGCAAAATATTTTAGACAGAGGTAGACACGTGCAAAATAGG
>PVIH01017045.1:0-43340 GCA_004025045.1 Sigmodon hispidus
GGAGGGAGGGAGGGAGGGAGGGAGGGAGGGAGGGAGGGAGAGAGGGAGGGAGAGAGAGAGAGAGGGAGAGAGAGAGAGAGAGAACATGAGAATCTTCGTCAATAAATGAGGTCAAAGAAAAATTCAACTGGATTCTAGGTTCTATTAATAAGCACTCTAAAAATAAAACTAAGTAAATACTTTCTTTTTTTTTTTTTAAAAAAAAAAAACAACAAAAACCAAAACTTTTATTTATTTATTTGCCTTGGTGTTTGCTTGGAACTGGAACTACAGACAGTTGTGAGCTGCCATGTGGATGCTGGGAATTGAACCCCGGTCCTCTGGAAGAGCAGTCAATGCTCTTAATCGCTGAGATAACTCTCTAGCCCCCAAATAAATACTTTCAAGCTGGAGATGTAGTTCAGTTGATAGTGCACGCCAGTTTTCCCAGCACCAGTTGTTGAAGGCACAGTTTTTTCTTCAATGTGTTTTTGGCACATCTGGAGAGATGGGTCAGCAGTTAAGGAAACTTGCTGGTCTTCCAGAGGATCTGGGTTAGTTCCAAGTATCCACAGAGGATCGGGTACCATATTGTGGCCTCCGGTGGCACAGCATGCATTCAAGCAAAATACCCATATACAGCAATAAAAAATAAATAAAATCTTAAAAAAAATTAGGTTGCTGTGGCTCCATGTGAAAGGACTCTAGCCAGCATGAGCCTGGCAAACATGGCTCTGGCAGACCTTGCCTTTCTCCCACATCCCCTTTGCCTTGCTAAAATCCATTAGATTACATTTCTAAAGCTGGCCCCCAAGGTCTATTTATTCCCTTATTTGGCCACTTCCTCCTCCTGAAGCTGACTCCTAGGTCTAGATATTAAAGTCTTGAAATCCAGCAATCAAAAGCCCCTTTGGCTTACCTCATTAGCAAGCCCAATCAAAATTAAACACCTCATCCTAACACAGGGTTTCCCCTTTAACCTTAACTAAACTGCCATTTTCCTATGGGTCATATCTGTCTCCTCTCTGTTCAGAGACAGTCCTCTGCCCTACGCTGGGACAAATATTTCTGTACCCTTTCCCTTGCTCCCTTCTCCCTCATCTTCTATCCTGTCTGCTTCTTATTCCCTGCTTTTTGTCCCCCTGGGGCAAATAAATCTTTGTGCTGAGAACTTGGTCTTAGGGTATCCTGAGACAATGCTGGTTTCTTTTATGTGGTGAGATATTTGATCACTGTATAACGATGTGTCTCTGTCATTTCTTACCTACCCTTAAGGTACCTTCTGATTGGTTTAATAAAAAGCTGAATGGCCAATAGCTAGGCAAGAGAGAATAGGCGGGACATTCAGGCAGAGATAGGAATTCTGGGAAGAAGCTGGCACAAGAGATTCAGTAGTGACATGGTGGGTAAATATGGCAGAATGTAGATGAATATAAGTGAGTAAATTTAAGTTAAAAGAGTTAGTTGGAAAAAAGCCTAAAATAAGGCCAACTTTTCATAATTAATAAAAACTCTCTGTTATTATTCAGGAGTTGGGAGTCCAAAGAAATCTGATTTTGTACCACTGGCTTTCCGGTTTTGTTATTATGACTCTGTAGTATGATTTGAAATCAAGTATTAGGATAACTATATCATGTCTTCTGCTTAAGATTGCTTTGGCTTTTAAGAGTCTTTTATGTTTCCATGTAAATTTTTTGTTACCTAATTTTTGTTTTGTTTTTGTGAGACAGGGTTTCTCTGTGTAGCTCTGGCTGTCCTGGAACTCACTCTGCAGACCAGGCTGGTATCGAACTCAGTGATCTACCTGCTTCTTCCTCCCAAGTACTGGGCTTAAACCACCACTTGGCATTACTGGAGTTTTTAACAGGGATTGTTATGAATCTGTAAATTGCTCTGGTGAGATAGCCATGTTCACAACATTAATTTTCCCAATCCATGAGCATGGATCTTTTCATCTTCAAGGTGTCTCCACTTCCATTCCCAGTTTTAAAACTTCTCGTTGTAGGGGTCCTTCATCTTCCTAATTAGGGTTAGTCTGAGATTTTTTTTTTTAATGATGTTATTGTAAAATTTTCTTGGTAAGTTCCTTATTAGCATATAGAAAAGTTACTGATTTTTATAGTTGGTTTTATCCCCTGATACTTTGCTGAAAGTGTTTAACAGATCTAGGAGTTAATTTTTTGGTAGAATTTTTAAGTACAGGATAATATTGGGTGCGAATAGGAATGACTTGACTTCTTTTCTTATTTGTATCCTTTTCTCTCTCTTGCTTTATTGCTCTAAATCAGACTTTCAAGCTCCACACTGCAAAAGAATAGAGTGGACACCTTTATTTCACTGTTGCAGCTATGGTGCACAAACTTAACACATCGAGGTATGTTTCTTCTACTCCGATTTCTTTGTGGCTCTTATCTCAAAGATGTTAAACTTGGTCCAGTATAGTACAAAAGTTTTGACCTAGACCCACCTGCAGCTGCTTGGCTCCCCAAAATGGCTCAGGCTTATTGCTAGCTAGCTTTCACATCTTAACCCATTTCATTAATCTATGTCTTGCCACGAGGCTCGTGGTTTACCTGAGTGAGTTCCTTTACATCTTGTTCCTTGGGTGGCTGGATTGCATCTTTCTGACTTCACCCTCTTTCCCCTGGATCTAGGCTTGGATTTTCTGCCTGCTTCTAAGCTGCTCTGCTACAGGCCAGAATAGTCCTTTCACAACATAGAGAAAATCATCCCACATTACTTTTCTTTGTCTAATTAAAAAGGAAAGTTGTAGTTTTAACACAGCAAAATTATATATAACAAAACAGCAATCAAGTAAGAATTATATTTAGTCTATTTATATTTAGCAAAATTAAAAAAATGTTTTATTATCTATCTTACCTTTGTGAGTCTAAAGTTTTATATCTATTTTTATTATAATTAAGAAAAACTATAATTATAATTATTTAATCTTTAACTATATTAAAGATTATAGAAGAATATAATATTACCCGAGTAAACAGGAAGTATAACATTTAAAATCTAGAAATGACAGAGATGACATCTGGCTGCCTGGACAATCATTTAAAATTTTTTTTTTTTTTTTTTTTTTTGGCACATCGGGGCATTTATCTTTAGCCGATGGCCTAGAGTCTCTGGCAGACTTTTCAGTGAAGTATGAAATTTGAAGAACTGCTCTGCCCATTTTGGCATAGTTTGTTAGTCATTTTTCTTTGCATCTTGAAGAATGTTTGGCAGTGTTTTTTTTTTTTTTTTGTGTGTGTGTGTGTGTGAAGCAGAAACTTGAAGGACCATCTTAGCTACAAAAAGACATCCCACATCAGTCCAGACCAAGTAAAATCTAGCACAGTATATCAATCTGTAAGATTATACACACACATTCCTGACCACACAGGAATGTGGGCATGTACCACACATACTTCCAAAGATACACAGAGACACATGTATAAATATAGACCAACCACATGTGGGCACATGTAGTGAATGGCTGGCTAGTGATGGTGGACTTAGCAATATAGGACAAGCCAAATGAGAGCAATCAACAGGGTCCTGGAGAATTATCTACCCTGAGTAAGTGGGAATCTAGCTCATAGGACAGGTACTAATCTGAGAACTTGTTTCTGCTTGGAGTTTCTTAGGTCTGGTTTCCTACAAGACAGCATTTGCAAGGCTTCCAATGCTGTAGACATGTTCCAGTCATTGATTTTTATCATAGTTTAAACTGCTATTTATTTATTCTTGAACTAATCCTATGTTTCCACCTGTCAAAATGTAAAATGTTCAGTGGTCAGTGAGCTAAACAGGGATGCAACTGGGCAGCAGGTGATTCTGAGTATACATATTTCCCTTTACCTAGCACCCTAACAAGATATAAAATAACCCTGCTTGATCATTGCCCTCTTACCACTACAATAATCCCCCATGAGCAAAACACTTGAGAGGACCAGAGGCCTTGGCCTATTGGTCATTGACTTGGAGTCACAGTTTTCCTCAGGAGACAGATGTTGTTAAGCCTATGACTCATTACAAGAAATCTAGAGTTGCCTTAGAAGAAACGCAACCTTTGGAAGTTTTGAGGAGGCTATAAATCCAGGGCATAAAACATAAAACAAGTCACCTCTTCTGGTGAGCAAGAGATGGGTGTCAGGCATCTGGCCATTTCATACCTTTTCTTCTATCTTGGCTACCTTGGGGACACAGGGAAGGTAGCAGAGATACAGGAAAGAGACTCCTACATGCCCCAGCACTGACAGATCTTTAGGAGATGAGGTGATCAGAAAGTCTCTAACACATGTGCACTACACACAGAAACATACTATGCAAGTTAAGAGGCCACTGCATCAAAGATTAGCCTAAAAGGACAACTCTCAGAACCGGGGACAGATCTGTTAACATGGCTTCTACCAAACAGCAACAAAAGCCTAACAGCTTCAATTAAAATGGTCACAAGATGTGATCAGACATTCTCCATGGGAGCCACAGTGGGCTCAACACATACATGAACAGCTGCTCAGCTTTGCTTGGCACCAGAGAAATGTGAGTCAAAACCTTGTGAGATGTACCTTTGCCCCCAACAGGAATTTGCTATTAACACCCCCTGCCCCAATCAGATTCTACAGATATATAATGAGGTTATAGAGAAATCAGGGACACCCTTACCCCCACTACTGCTGGTACAAGTGCTGTGGAAAATAGTCTGTCAGTTCCTCAAAAAAACTGAAAATAGAATTATTGTATGATCTGGAAATTCCTCTTGTGGTTGCACACCCAAGAACTGAAAGTGGGCCTGGTACAGATGTCTGTAAACTCACACAGCAACCAGAAGATGAAAGCAAATGTGGATAAGCATTAGCCCAAGCATGTCATGGAGTCTGACTCAGCCCCAAAGGAAAAGGTTCTGACAGCTGCTGAAACACGCATGACCCTACAGACATTATGCCTGGTGAAGCAGCCAGGAACAGACTTGTGTGCCTCCATTTACAAGCTTGTGTGGCCCTAGAGTTGTTCAGCTCCTAGAGACAGGGAAGCTATTACTAGGCCTGGAATGGGGGTGAGATCAATACTCAATGAGGGCAATCTCAGTTTGGGAAGATTAAAAGTTCTGGAGGTGGTAATGGCCACATAGTCATGTAAATATGCTTAATGCCACTGAGCTGTGCAAAAATAAAAGTACCCAAATGGTGAAATCATGTGTTCTTTATAATTAAAAGCAATTATTAAACAAATTTTCTGTTGTTCCAGCTGCCTGCAGTGAGGCTTGTGCCTTATGACCACTTCCAAGAGGTTTCAGACACTCATGTAGCTTTGGTAATGAGAAGGA
Source organism: Sigmodon hispidus (assembly GCA_004025045.1). NCBI lineage: Eukaryota > Metazoa > Chordata > Mammalia > Rodentia > Cricetidae > Sigmodon > Sigmodon hispidus. Next base: position 5,300 of record PVIH01017045.1, read on the forward strand.
TCATTATTCTAGGTGCTTGGAGATCACATCAAGCTACCCAACTGATTCCACACAGTATATGATGAGTCTGAAAGCAGTTCTCCTGGAGTCCTGACTGGTAGAAGAAGTAATTTTTGGTAACAATAAAGAACATACCCCACAGGTTAAGTTTGTCATGTACATCCAGTTTAACACAAATTGGTGGGACCCAATGGTACAGCTGAGATCTTGATACTCTGGTATCTTTATTAACATGATGTATCTGAGATAATCATATCTTGGTTGACTATATCCACAAGCTCCTGGTAAAAAATTCAAAGAAGAATCTTGAATCTTGCTCAGGAAGCTGAAACCCTGTGTTTTTGTTCTCCTATTTCAGTCCGCAAAATTTCTACGCAGCAGTCTCCTTTCGCCTGCCACCCAAGAAGTATCCTATTGAGTACTTGAGGGCCCTGTGCACAGTGTTCCATCACCAACTTGGAAGTTCAGACTCAGAAGATTCCAGAGATTGTCCTTAAGGAGGGATCCAGAGGGCTGTAGAGGGCTAGTAGAGGGCTGTAAGACTGGAACACAGCAATCTTTGGACCTAGTCTAGAAAGCCAGAATCATCCAGTTACCAAGATATGAAGAAATCTCTTACCCAGGTATAAAGACCTTAGTGGCACACACCTAAAATCCTAGCACATGGAGGCAAGAGGCTCTTCAGCTCCAGGCTATCTGAGCTGAATAGTGGGGCTAGGTCTTCAACTTCTGCCTGTATTTTTTGCTTGTTTGAGAGGAAGTCTCTAGAAATCTTACTCTTTCTTCATGGTTCTATTTTTGCTTTACAAATTGGGGAAAGCATGGTATAAGTGTGTTTCTGTTTTGTGTTTGTATTACATTGTTTACAAACATGAACTGAAAATGTCCCAATAAAAACTGTATTTCAGAAAACAAAAACAGTTGTTAAAAATGCTGAGACAGAGGTGCTCACCTTAACATAGCCCATGAAACCTTCTCAGGAGGATTAGCTCTGCCCAGCTGTGCTCTCCAGGAGGTGAGTGGTCTGGTTCTGTTTGTAATGGCTGGTGTTAGTTTGCAGAGCCCCATCTTTGGGGGCTCACCTGCCTAAGTACTTTACATATGCTACCCTAGTTTTCTTTCTGTTGCTGTGATAAAACATTGACAAAAAGCAACTTGGTTGAGAAAGTTTATTTGGCTTATACTTCTAGGTCATAAGCAATCACTGAAGGAGGTTAAAGCAGGATCTTGAAACAAAAACCATGGAGGAACACACTTACTGACTTGATCTGATCTTTTCTTGCATAGTTCGAGCTTACCTGTCTAGGGATGGCAACATCCATAGTGGGTTGTGTGGTGGAATGTTCTCTGTACGATATAAATAAATAACTGTTTGGACCCATGCAGGGTACCATAGAAGTGGGTGGAGAATCAGAGGCAGCCAGGTAGGAAGAAGGGGTGGAGTTTACTAGTCGCCATCTGTCCCCCGAAGAAGAAGCATGTAGGAATTCAGGTGAGCCACAGGCTGCAAGCCACGTGGTGGGTAGATTCATGGAAATGGGTTGATTTAAGAAGAAAGAGCTAGCTAGTAATGTGCTTAAGATATGGGCCAAACAGTGTAAAGTATATAAGCGTGTGATTCATTTCTTTTGGGGGACAAAAGCCGCGGGTGTGCGAACCAGGTTCCAAACCGCCGGCGCCACACGTGCGCCAGGTCATAAATCTCCGGACCCAAACAGGCCGGGAAAAACATACAACAACAGGGTTGGGCCTTCCTACATCAATTAGCAATTAAGAAAGTGCCTCACTGACATAGCCATGGGCCACAATGATCAAGGCAATTTTTCAGTTGAGAGTCCTTCTCCCCAGGTAACTCCAGGTTTGTGTCAAGGCAGGGTAGACAGAGAGGTTTCTACAGCCCTCCTTTACCTGTGGATGCTGGGCCAGATGGAGCTCTGCCCACAGGGAACTTGATAACACAGGAATGAGAGTCTCAAGAACAGACCAACAAACAGTAGTTGGTCCTCCTGTGGACCAGGCTGTGGCAGAAGAAGAGAAAGGGAGTGTGGGGGGAGGGGTGCACTTGGCTTTGTGGTTCCTGAATCCCTTGAGGGGGAGGTTAAGAAGCCTGTGACACACTGTGGCTCTTCTACCTTCCCTTGCTCCCACCCAGTGAAATGAAGAAAAAAAAGATGAAGGTGTGGCTTCAACAGAGGAAGCCTAGATAAGTTAGATGGGTAGTGAAGTCACAGTGAGTGAGCAGACATTCTGTTTCCAAGGTTAGAGGCCTTGCTGACCTAATAAGGCCCCATACAGCACCCTATCAGTGGTGATAGGTTGTCAAGATGTCTGAGGCTGTACTTTGCTTTGAGATGATCACCAAATGTAACCTCAGATATACAGCAGTAGCCTGTGAGCAATTTTATTTACATGTACCAAACTACAGAGCTCATCAGATATAGACACGGAAACTAAGAAGGGATTCCAATGATCCCTGAGTATGTTTTCTTGGTGCTATCTCCTGAGACAGAAGGGCAGAAGCAGGGCCCGCACACAGCAACAATATGCAGAAATGAACCACAGCTGTGGCACTCAGATGTAAGGCGACACATCTCAGAGAGCTGCAGCCTAGTAGAGAAGAAAGGAAGTGATAACTTCTGGACTCTGGAAGGGGAACAGTCCTCCACAGTATCTAAGACAACCCTTATGATTCACATGGCCCCACCTGCTAAGGCCCCAGGACAATATTCAGAACCCACAGACAAACAACCTTGCACTAACTAGGCTCAGATTCCTCTTTTACAGCCAGTCTTTTTTTTTTTTCTTTTTTTTTTAACCTGTCCTCATTCCTTAGCTCTATAACTTGTTATTTTTGTCTTTGTTAAGGGTTGAGGTTGCATGGAGCTGTATGACAGTGCTGAGGACAGAATCCAAGGCTTTGTACATAGTTGGCAAATGCTCTGCCTAAGCTACACCCTCATTTTAGGGTTGAGGGTTTTTGTTTTTTTGTTTTTTTACAGACATGCTGTGACAGCAGAACTATGTTGAATGGCCCTACCTCATCATAATCTCTTAGTATACAGGCCCCACAGCTGGGCAGAAAAATGCCCAACAGACATCCAATCCCTCCCTCCTGCAGTTCTTGACTGCTCTGGGCCTCATATTACAGTGGGACATATGGAGTTCAAGCTCTGTAGGCTCAGACACACAGACAAGATGGAGATATTATGGGCCAATCCACGAGTCAGTTACCCAGGTGATTCGCTAGATGATACACCAAACACCAGGCAATGCAGTAAGTCTCCACCAATTTAAAAGGCTTCCACTTAGCATCTCTGCTGTGGGATGTGGCAGCAGACATGATCACCAATACTTAGCATCTTACTCCATGTATCATTCCCCTAAAATTGTGCTCTGTACCAATCTCTTCTTTGGCTACCAGGGAAAAGAAAAAGAATAACATGTTGCTGGTATTTGGAAATTATCAGAAAGCCAAAATTGAGCTACCATTTCCAATTATTATTTGTCAAAACATTCCATCTTATTTTCTGGCTAGTGTATTCCATAGTTGGACATATGGGAGCCTCTATCTAACACGACAAACGCAATCTTATGGCATTCAAACTGTCTATAATATGACCATGTGTTAACAATCCTAGGAATATCCAAAAAGCTACTAGCCCTTCTAGCAACAGCTAGAAGTTAAAATTTAAAACTATAATAGCATCAAAATACAAAATACTTAAAAGATGGATTTAGTAAAATGTGTATGACTTATAAATAAAAGCTATATAACAATTCTAATAATTAAAGACCATCTAACCAAATTCTATTAATTGGCCTCTTAATGCCATTTAAGAATGTCGGATTTTGTGGAAATCAATTCTAAATTTAAGATAATTTAAAATACTTCTACAAGAGTAGAAAAAAACACTTATACAATGTGATGAAAACTTACTGTAAAGCTGTACCAGACACTGAAATAAGGACAGATGTGCACAGCAAATCTCCAAGTGGATCCACATGTACATGTTCTACTAATTTTCAATAGAAGTGCCATGGTGACATAAAGAAGGTATAACAAGTGCTCAAATTGGATATCCACATAGAGAAAAAAAAAAAACCATGAATTTGAGCCCTTTCCTCAAACCATGTACAAACTTAGCTGACAATGAATGATAGGTCTGAACCTAAGAGTCCTAACTAAAATTTCTAGAAGATAATATGTAACAAAATGTTCACAAGTTGGGCAGAGTGTTTCAAAATAGAATATAAACTCACAAACTGAAAGTGGATTTCATTACAATAAAAAATATTAACTGCTGAAGGTTAAGAAAACTGAAGTGTAGACCTTCATTTTCACAGGCCCTAGTACTAGGTGCTCTCCCCATGTACTCCTCTGCTAAGGGAGGCAAAGGTGATGGGGTGGTACAACGAACACCACAGGCTCACTAGGCATTTGTGGTCCAAGTCATCTGATGCCGAGGTGGTACACACTCCCACAGCACAGGCAGCACAGTCAGCCTAACAGCTACCAGCCTAGGAGGCCAGTCAACTCACTGGCCAATCAGCTTCCTGCGTAGTAGCTCAATTAGGGTCCTTCTTGGAGAGGCAGAAAAAGGCAAATGGAGAATACGGCAAAGTGATGTATGAGAAAAGAACAAGACCCGGTTAGAGACTAGAAAAGTAAAATGAAGCAGAAATAAAAAGCTGATGAACACGGAACACAAGATCTTCCAAGAAAGGCAACAGGAGTGGGGCGGGGTCACATAAAGGAGGTGGCACTCAGGGAAGTGGCTGTGGACTTGGAGGCTGTGGGCACTGTGCTGGCCTGGTCTAGGGGCAGGAAACATTCCTATCAGAAGCAGCACTGGGTGGACCGTGGACAGCAAAGTAGCCCTGACAACTGTAGCTGTGGGCAGTGTGCAGAACTTGTCTGGACACAGCATCTGAGAGTTCTAATCACCACAAAGTGATATCACCCATAGTCAGGGCTCAGAAACTGTTGGATATTTACCTGGAGAAGGCTAAGAAGAGGTACAAAGTCCCGATCCCAAACTGACTCTGTGTAGACAGGGCCAGACCCCACTGTGCCAGCCAGAAAGGCAGCAGGAGACATGAGGAAAGATATTCTCCAGACTCCACTAATAGAGGCCATTTATCCACAAAACTGACCTACGGCAACAAACTTTTATGCCACTAAACTTTGGAGTTGTTTGTAATGTAGTGGTAAGAACTATGGGTGTTATCAGTGACATGTGGTGGAAATCCTGCCCTAGGAGAGAGTGAATATTGTCTCTGAATCCAGGGATCCTATTCCCTCTGGGAAAAACAGACAAGGGGCAGGCTGTGAAGGCTTCAAATAGCCAGGGAGCAAGGATGCAAAGGCAGCCCAGATTTCCTGGTGTCCACAACCAAAAGCTTAGGAGTTGGAAACTTTTAATTATATATTTCTGGCCCTCCTATTTTGGATAGTTCTGTGGTGAAACTCCAGTTCTGTGGGTGAAATACCACCTACATCACTATATCAAGTCAGGCATGCTGATGGTAACCTGTATGTGGAACACACACACACACACACACACACACACACGCACGCACGCACGCACGCACGCACGCACACACGCACGCACACACGCACGCACACACGCACGTGCATTGATTGTTTTCCTCCAGAGGCAGTTGGGGAATCCTTGGAAGGGTTCTCTGCAAAGGATTTCTCAGATACAACTAAATATTGCCTGGACACCCAACAGCCTGTAGTTTTTGTTTATCAAGCAGGTCATTAGCAGCCCTTCAGAATAGTATCACAGGGATTTGGTGTGGTTCCCATGAGTCATGGTGACTGCTTAAACATACCTCAACAGAATGATGATCTATTGAAGAGATCCAAGTAACTAAACATCAGTCTTTGCTACAAGCTAAATGCTGGTCCCTATTATGTTCTGTTTCTCTAGGCCCTAGAGAAGGAAGGTTCCCCACTCAGGCAGGGTACACAAGGAAGCATTTGTTCACCTGAACTTCTGGAAATAATGCAGGACACAGGACTGTAGGCTCCAGTCATTTCAAAGTACCCAGCAGTACCATATGTCTTCATTTCAAACACCATCATGGCTTAAAAACAGTTATACAAGACTGGGAAATCAGCTGAATCTGAGATCCTTCCGCTCAAAACATCCTTCACTGGTTCACTTTACTGAGGTGTGTCTAATCAGGCAGTATGGAACAGAAATATAGTCAGTAACTTGTAGTGGGATTATGTTATATTGCTACTGTTTCCTGTCATTGTAAATATTTGTCCCACCTATGGGTTTAATAAAAGCTGATTGGCCAAAGGCAAACAGGAAGTGTGGGTGGGGCTACCAGGTTAAGAAAACTTGGGAACATCTCAGAACAGTCACAGGCGCCAGACAGTTGCCAGGAAGAGTCACCAGAGAGAGAGCCGCCACAGACACGGGAAAGAAGCTGAAATGCTGTTCTGAGAAAAGGTACCAAGAGGCATGGCAGAACAAGATGGGTTAGATTGAGAGCAAGTGCTAGCAAGTTATATGCCTGGGCCCTAAGTCAATCAGCATGATAATATAAGTGTTTATGTAATTATTTGATGCTAAGTGGGGCTAAGAGTGGGACCAAACCTCTGGTCCAGGCTCAGAAAGTCCACGCCAGAACCTTTTACAACAGTAACTACTATCCAAACTACAAAGAAAAAGAAAAGAGGCTGGATTTGATTCTACCAGATACTCTTGTAGGTATAAGGTTCCAAATCTCATTTTCAGATGAACAGAAAACCATATACACTTAAGTTTCAGTCAGATCTTAAAATCTCACATTCTAACTGGAAAGATCTAAGAGAAGGTTTGTAGTGCCAGACGGCTGCTCACTCAGGCATGTGGATCCCTGTTACTCCAACTAGAGCTCAGACTTTCTTACCATGTCAGACTGAGCAAGAAAAGGCAGCACAGATGCTGGCAGGCCATCCACAAACAGTTTTAAATGTTAGACAGATTAACAGTTGCCTGAATACAGCGGTGTGGCACCTCTGAATGCTAGTCACCTGGACTAAGGAGTCTCTCTTAAGGGTTTGGGAAACACCTGAATCCCAGAGAGTCCTTCTCACCATACCCAGGTACAGAGAAACCTCTCTTGAAGGTTGTGGCTGGCAAACCTTGCCATGCTGTCAAGTTTTAGTACTCTTGTGGATATTTGTGTTTCATGATGTCATTTTTACATAAAAACACCATGCCAATATGTTTGGGTCCCCATGAACAGGGATAGTACTACTGAGGTTAATATAAACATAGGAAAATATTTCCAAAGAACTGGGTTTGCCCAGCTGACAAAGTTACCACACATAGGTGGCTTAGTTCAGATTTTTAAACTTACATCTGTCCATTCAATCTTATATGGACAAGACCAGATTGCCATAATTCCTGGTTTATAAAAAAAAAAGTCTCAAAATTTATGGAACTAATGATGGGTGAAAAGGTTCTTACAGTTCAAATAAAAAAATCAGAGGGCCTGGCTTACCTGTGGTGAATATGAACCACTGGATCAGGTGCTGTTCTAGTGTGATAGGACCTGTGGTGGGGGGCAGAGCCCTGCTCATTCCCTAAAGATACTACAGAAGTACTTGCTTTACTCTCAATTTGGAGCTCATGAATTGGAATAGAGTTGGCTAGGAAGTCCTCATTACTAGAAGGCTGGGTAGGTTTGCCAATACCATCAGCTTCTTGCCTAGTAAGTAGCTGAAATCAGCTTTGACCACAAGCTAACTAGTTGGCCCCAGGCATCTCTCTCTAGGAGAGTGGTCTCAATACACATGAATGTCCAGCTCCAGTCTTTACCTGTAAATGTACAGATTCCCAAGGGACATGGTGTTATCCCACCTCATCCAGATACTCTGAAATTGCTAGGAATTATATCTTTGTCCCCAAGACAAGTGAGAAAAAGGAACATAACATTTATTATAGAGAACCATTTCATACCACATATTTCTGCAAGGGTAGATCACACAGTGCTTCAGGTCTGCTGTGTCCCAGACGCAGACCCATCAGAATAACTCCTCACTATCGCAGAATAAACCCGCCACCAATTGATATGTTTTAAATAAGATTTATTTTGTTAGAATCACGAGCAAAAGAACGTTTTAGCAACACGCCCAGCCACTGCCGTACGGAGCCGCCGCACGCTCTGGCCGGAAGGGCCGCCTCTTCTTATGCCGCTGCGGGCGCGCTGGGTAAGGAGCAACCGTACAGTCCGAGATTCCCGCTACACCTCACTATTCAATGGAAATGATGAAAGCAAAAGGGGATTGGTCAGAAGTTATACAGAACTAAAAGAGCATGGCTGCCAACCTAGACTACTATACCCAGCAAAATTATCAATTACCATAGATGGAGTAAGCAAGATATTTCATGACAAAGTCAGACTGAAACAATACCTAACTACCAATCCCGCCCTCCAGAAAGCATTAGAGGGAAAACTCCAACCTAAGGATCCCAGATACACCCATGAAACCACAATCAATCAATAATCCCAACAAAAGAAAAGCCCAGAGAAAGGAAATACATACAAGCTACCACCAAAAATAACAGGAAACATCAATCAGTGGTCACTAATATCCAAGGACTCAACTCACCTATAAAAAGACATACACTAACAAGATGGATACAAAAACAGAAGCCATCCTTCTGCTGCATACAAGAAACACACCTCAACCACAAAGACAGACACAGGCTCAGAGTAAAGGGTTGAGAAAAGATTTTCCAATTAAATAGCCCTAAGAAACAAGCTGATATAGGCATCCTAATATCTAACAAAGTAGACTTTAAACTAAAATCAATTAAAAGAGACCAAGATGGACATTACTTATTCATTGTAGGAAAAATTGGTCAAGAGGAGATTTCAATCTTGAATATTTATGCTCCTAATATACGGGCACCGATTTATGTAAAAGAAACACTACTAAAGCTCAAATCCCACATCAATTCTCACACCCTAATAGTGGAAGACTTCAATACCCCACTTTCACCCCTGGATAGGTCAACCAGACAGAGACTCAACAGAGAAATAAGAAGTCTAACAAAGGTTATGATGCAAATAAATTTAATTGATGTTTACAGAGGCTTCCAGCCAAATGCAAAGGAATATACATATTTCTCAGCTCCTCATGGAACTTTCTCCAAAATTGACCACATAATTGGTCATAAAGCAAATATAAATAGATACAAAAAAATGGAAATAAACCCTTGTATCATATTGGACTACCAGGGCCTAAAGTTAGAGTTCAACAAAGTCAAAAATCACAGAAAGCCTACCAACTCATGGAAACTAAACATCACTCAACGGAACCACCTCTGGGTCAAGGAAGAAATTAAGAAAGAAATCAAAGTCTTCCTAGAATTTAATGAAAATGAATCCACAACATATCCAAACTTGTGGGATACAATGAAAGCAGTCATAAGAGGAAAATTCATAGCACTAGATGCCTATATGAAAAGCCTAGAGAAATCTTACACTAGAGAACTAACATCACAGCTGAAAGCCTTAAAACAAATAGAAGCAAACTCACCTAGAAGGAGTAGATGGCAGGAAATAATCAAAACTTAGAGCTGAAATCAATACAAATGAAACAAAATGAACAATACAAAGAATCAATGAATCAAAGAGTTGGTTCTTTGAGAACGTCAACAAGATAGATAAACCCTTATCCAAAGTAACCAAAAGGCAGAGGAAGAATATCCAAGTAAAATCAGAAATGAAAAGGGGGACATTCAGAGAATTATCAGATCATACTTTGAAAATCTATATTCCACAAAACAGGAAAACCAAGAAGAAATGGACAGCTTTTTGGAAAGATACCATTTACCAAAATTGAATGAAGAGCAGATTAATTACCTAAACAGATCTATAACCCTAAAGGAAACTGAAGCTGTCATTAAAAGCCTCCCAAGTAAAAAAAGCCCAGGTGGTTTCAGTGCGGAATTCTACCAGACATTCAAAGAATTACTACCATTACTCCTCAAACTGTTTTACACAGTAGAAACTGAAGAAATATTGCCAAATTCCTTTTAAGAGGCCACAATTACCCTAATACCCAAGCCACTCAAAGATGCAACAAAGAAGGAGAATTACAGACCAATTTCCCTCATGACTATTGATGCTAAAATTCTCAACAAAATTTTGGCAAACCGTATACAACAATTTATAAAAAACATCATCCACCATGATCAAGTAGGCTTCATTCCAGAAATGCAGGGATAATTCAACATATGAAAAACAGTAAATGTCATCTATCATATAAACAAACTGAAGGAAAAAAAAACCCACATGGTCATATCCTTAGACACTGAAAAAGCCCTTAACAAAATCCAACACTCTTTTATGATAAAAGTCCTGGAGAGATTAGGAATACAGGGAAAATATCTAAATATAATAAAGGCAATTTACAAGAAGCCAATAGCTAACATCATACTTAATGGAGAAAAACTCAAAGCAATCCCACTAAAATCAGGAACTAGACAAGGATGTCCTCTCTCCCTTTATCTATTCAATATAGTTCTCGAAGTTTTAGCTAAAGCAATAAGGGAACGAAAGGAGATTAAGGGGATACAAACTGGAAAAGAAGAAGTGAAACTATCTCTATTTGCAGATGATATGATTGTATACATAAGTGATGTACAATATTCTACCAGGGAACTTATAAAGCTGATAAACACCTTCAGCAATGTAGAAGGATACAAGATAAACTCAAAGAAATCAGTAGCCTTCTTATATACTAAAGATAAAAGGGCTGACAAAGAAATAAGGGAAACATCACCCTTTATAATAGCTGCAAATAGCATTAAATACCTTGGAGCAACTATAACCAAAGAAGTAACAGATCTATTTGACAAAAACTTTAAATCACTGAAAAGAAATTGAAAAGGATATCAGAAAATGGAAAGATCTAGGTAGGATCAACATAGTAAAAATGGCAATTCTACTACCAAAGCAATCTACAGATTCAATGCACTTCCCATCAAAATCCCAACACAATTTTTTTTACAGACCTTGAAAGAACAATACTCAGCTTCAATTGGAATAACAAGAAGGCTAGGATTGCCAAAACAATTTTGCTCAACAAAAGAACCTCAGTCGGCATCACCATCCCCAACTTCAAGTTATACTATAGAGTTACAGTAATAAAAACAGCCTGGTACTGGCATAAAAACAGACTTGTGGATCAATGGAACTGAACTGACGACCCAGACATTAACCCAAAAACCTATTAACAGCTGATCTTTGACAAAGAGGCCCAACATACTCAATGGTAAAAGATAGTATCTTTAACAAATGGTGTTGAGATAGCTGGATGGTAGTGTGTAGAAAAATGCAAATAGATCCAAGCCTATCACCCTGCACAAAACTCAAATCCAAGTGGATCAAAGACCTCAACATAAACCCAGCCACACTGAACTTGATAGAAAAGAAAGTGGAAAATACCCTCCAATGAATTGGCACAAATGACCACTTCCTAAATATAACACCAGTATCATAGACACTGAGAACAAAAATTAATAAGTGGGACCTCCTGAAACTGAGAAGCTTCTGTAAAGCCAAGGACACAGTCAGTAGGACAAAAACAACAGCCTACAGAATGGGAAAAGATTTTCACCAACCCTACAAGTGATAGAGGACTGATCTCTAAGATGTATAAAGAACTCAAGAAACTAGAGCCCAAAACCTTGAATAACCCAATCAAAAAATGGGGTTTAGAACTAAAAAGGGAATTCTCAGCAGAAGAATTACGAATGGCTGAAAGGCACTTGAAAAAGTGCTCAACTTCTTTAGCCATCAGAGAAATGCAAATCAAAACAACTTTGAGATAGCACCTTACACCTGTCAGATTGGCTAAGATAAAAGACACAGATGACAGCCAATGCTGGAGAGGTTTCAGGATATGGGAATGGAGTAGGGGGAGGCTGGGGGAGGACTGGGAGGAGGAAGAGGGGGTAGCAGTGGTGGGTATTGGAAAAAATTAAAAAAAAAAATCTAGGCCTAGTGGTGAAACTCTCAAATTTACATACAATAATACTGAGTCCTAAGAAGCTCTTTAGGGTGTCTTTAGAACTAAAGACAAAGGTTCTGCCAGCAAGACAAAAAACAGAGGAACAGATATTATACCAGGAATGTTAGAACCCTAGATAAAGGGTACAGGGCATAACAATCACAATAACTTTAGACACATTGAAACATCTAGATCCTTAAAAAATAGTAAACCTTTCTCCAGTGATATATAAAGTAATAGCAAATGAGGCCTAGGCATGGCGTCATGCCTCAGTAGCACACAATGTACTTAGGAAGCCTGGGGCCATCCGTGGCATGACCCTGTTCTCTGTACATCTGTATATTTAATATTTCCAAACCTTAGAAAAAATGTTTAGAGAAGGCATGCTCTGCAAACACGAGATAAACAAAAGGGTCTTTAAATGGTCTGCCGACTAGGTCCCCCAGAACCTCCTAACATACTATATTTATCTCAGCAATTAAGTTTGTAAGAAGTGCAAGCACTGTGATACGGGTCATATAAGAAATCCAAACACACAGCAAACAGTCAGACCCTCCCTTCTATTAAGATTGACTCTGAGCTTAGATAAGTTTCACTCAATGGGGAAGAAATTAGCAGAGGTCCCTAACAGTCACCACTTATGCCATACTCATGTCTGAAACATTTACAACTGGAGTCCCTGAGTCCAGTTTGGGAGATGCATATGGCCCAAGAGAAAGAGCTCATATATGTTGTTACCATACCCTAAGGCTTTTGCTACATAAGCCATCCCAAGGCCTTGAGGAGCTAGGATCCTTTGAGGTAGACAGGAACCCACACCATACTCTTGCAAACCAGGCCCAAGGTTGTGGTGGTATATTCAATAAAAATAGCCTGAAACATCAGAGAGTCGACCACAGAGCCAAGCCATGAAGGTCAGTCAGCCCAAGCTGAGGACAGAGAGACTGACAGTTAAAGGATTAAAAGACAGAGGCCAGAGGATTCTACTCTGCTGACTGCGACACAGAGGAGTTGGCTAGGTGAGAAGTGGCTGTGGTTTATCTCTGATATTTCAGCTTTTCCCCAATATCTGGTTCTGGGTTCTAGTTAATTCATACAATACAAGATCTGTACTCCTTCTTACACTCTTAGAAGAACCAGGGAGGCCTATCACAAACAGCTTGAGCTTTCAGAAAATAGCAGGTGGCCCTACTACTCTCCCAGGACCTATTTGTTCATGGTTGTCTCCAGGAAGCACAAGCATTTGCCTTCAAAGGCCCTTGGGAAGTACCCAGATTTCTTCAGTTCATCTTAGCACTAAATATCAGCTGAGCAGCTCATTTTCAGAAGCCTGGCCCACTGAGGCCTTGAGAAGGAGCTGGGCAGACCTCTCTGGACAAGTTAGCCCCAGAGTTACCACAGTCTTAATTTACAAAAGCAAGTATGGGCTCTCTGTTTCTAAATATTAACCTTATCCCCACAAACAAACTGTGTTGTCTTTCCATTTCCAGAACTCTATTCAGGAACTGAGTTCCTTCTGTCTCCTGGGGTCTCCTTTATAGCTCTTCAGGACATGGACCTGTCACCTGAATCTTCTACTGTTCTCCATCTTAAACTAGCTTTCCAATTTTATGGGGTGTCCACAAATACATTTCTGGTAAATGTTTTAGTACTTCTTAGAAATGGTCCAATATACAAACACACATGTCAACTCTAATAGGCACAGAATTCTACATTCAGTAGTTCCCATGGCAGGTCTGGTGGACACACCTTTAGGCTTCAGCACTTGGGCAGCAGAGGGAGGTGGATCTCTGTGAGTTTGAGGCCAGCCTGGTCTATATAGCAAGTTCCAGGCAGCTATGGCTACATAGTGAAATCCTGTCTTTAAAAAATAATAATTCAATATTTTCTATGAGGATTTTGAAGCTTAAACCAAGAAGATTAAGATATTCTAAAGTCAGAAAAGCCTGGGTCACCCGGGAAGAAGAAGATAGGACCCTGAGTGATAGAGGTGAACTGGAGAATGGGAATTCAGCTAATATGCTTTTTTAAAGCTTTCCTAATATTCAAATTTCTTTATTCTTTAAGAGCTAAGATTATTCTTATATTACTTTTTCTAGTTACTATACAAAATGATGGATTTTATAACAATATTTTCACACATACGTATTATTGCACCTTGCTCATATTTACCACCACCCTATTACCTTCTCTTAGCTCTCCTCTCTCCCAGTTTGTTTATGAAATACCCAAGCCTATTTAAAATAACATCATGCCTGAAACTGCTGCAATCAGGAAGCTGAGGCAGAAGGATGTTGAATTGGAAGCTAGCCTTGACTACATAGTAAGATAAGATTAACAATAAAAATAAAACTTAAAAACATCAAAATTAAAACATAGTTTTCCATATACACAAAACCTAACCTCCTAAGAAGAGATTCCGAACTCATATTGGGCATCCACTATATTGAATGGAAGTTGTTCTCAGAAGACATGCAACAATGATCCATGTCCCAAGCCATCCTTATATGCTGAGTATACACTGGTTCCCATGATATGGTGTAACCTTCCCATTCTCACAGGCATGGCTGCATGGGACAGTCACAGACTGTCCAATGTCTGCTTGTACACACTCAAAAATTCACTTAGCATTCATCTTTCTATTCACATGCAACCCTGTTATAGCAACATTCAGAGCCCTGTGACAGATGTTGGACCTTGACTGCCTTTGTACAAGGTGACAAAAAAGTCTCTGCCTGCAGGGAACCCCACAGAGGAAAACCATAATCATTAACTTCATGATGCCCACAAATAGTCAACAGAATTGATAGCAACTAGGTGATCCTTATGTCTGGTCTCACACCAGCATACCAGCATTACAGCCATCCTCTATCTACTTCTATAGCTACTCTTCATGCAGAGCCCACTCTCTGCCCACTGCTAAAGCAGATTGTGTATCTGAGTCTGGGACCAATGCAGCTGCCAATGCTATGCGTATCTACCTGGGACATGTTAAAGACACACTACATAGAGACTAAAATGCTTTCTTTGGATTCTGAGCAATGGTACTTGAGATAATGTTCTACACTGACCTGACCCATCAAAGCTGGGTATGTCTCACAGTCTAGTTAACAGTATGTAGATGACTAAAGATACAAAGACCAAACCCTGACAGAATATACCAAGAAGTTGGACATGGTCCTAGAGGGTTCTAACCTGAAACAGTTGAGGCTATAAAAGGTCAAACAAAAAGTGGTTGTTACCTGTGTCAACAGCTGATCAGATGTCAACTGGTTGATCCAACGTGTGTATCGCTCTGTAGATTCTGGGGGGTCTCTTCTCACTTGGCATCCTATGATCTATAAAAAACAACAAATAGATTTAAAGGTTCTGTAAGTAAGTGTGAAATCCATGGATTGAAGCTGATTTAAGGAAAAATCTCTGGCATCAAGAGGAAAAGAGAACAGAATGCACATAGGACAGTCCTAAGAAATATCTTACTAGTGAAAAGCTAATAACTGCCCCCAGCTAGATCTAAACAGGTCAAGTATCATTCTCCCTTATGTGCAATTAAATTAAGATGAACTAAATATGGGCCCTAGCACCTGAATATTTCCAACAACTCACTTTGTAACTGTCCATAACTTTGAAAAATTATTATCAGTAACAGGGAACATTCTGGGTTCAGCCTTAAGAAAGCAGTGTCATGAATAAAGATGGGTTGAAATTACAAGCTCATGTCTTCCAAACTGATTCTTCTCTTTACAAAGTAGCACTCTAACCTCTACATTTCCTTTTCAGAAAAAAGATGGCATTGTGTGATGGTTTAAATAAGAATGGTCCCCAAAGGCTCACAGATTTGAATGCTTAGTCATCAGGGAGTTGATGCGAGATTTTTCTGTATACTGTGAATATCATTGTTTATGACAGAGTAACTAAGAAGCAGGAAATCCAAGCATAGATACAAGAAAGAAAGGCCGAGTCATGAGAGATGCAATCCAGTTGCCCAAGGAACAATATGGAAAGGAACTCAGGTAGGTAAGCCACAAACCACGTGGCAAGACAGATTAATAGAAATGGGTTAAGATGCAGGAGCTAGCTAGCAACATTCCTAAGCCATAGGCCAACCAGCATGAAATTAATATGTCTTTGTGTGATTATTTGGGACCAAGTGGGCCTGTGGTCCAAACCTTGAGGCAGGCTAGAACAGACAGGTCAGAAACCTCTTACCACAGGAAGTGGCACTACTTGGGAGGGATTAGGAGGTATGGTCTTGTTGGTGGAAGTGTGTCACTGGGAGTGAGCTTTGGCATTTCAAATGCTCAAGCCAGGTCCAGTGTCCCTCTCTTCCTGTTGCTTGTGGCTCCTGATGTGGAACTCTTAGCTACATTTCCAGCACCATGTCTGCCTTGCCCACATGCTGCCATGCTCCCTGCCATGATGATAATGAACTAAACCTCTGAAATTGTAAGCAAGTCCCAACTAAATGCCTTCCTTTTTATAAGTGTTGCCATGACAGTGTCTCTTCACAGCAATAGAATGCTGATTAAGACAGCATGTCCCACTTCAGAACATATCCCTACCTCAGAATATGTGCTATTGCTTCAAAAACATGGCCTCTTTTCAGAATATGGGTCCTATCTTAGATACTTATTGCTGTGAAGAGACACCATGACCATGACAACTCTTACAAATAAAAACATTTCACGAGGGAGCTCTCTTGCAGTTTCAGAGGTTCAGTCCCTTATCATCATGAAGGCAATGCAGGCAGATGTGGTGCAGGATACATCTTGGCTTGCAGACAACAGAAAGTCACACTGAGGGAAGCTTGAGCAAGAGACCTCAAAACCTGCTCCCACAGTGGCACACTTCCTCCAAGAAAGTCACACCTCCTTTAGGGGCCAAACCACCGCAGCTCCAATCTCCTCAGGAAATAGCTCCATATCATAATGTACCTCTACCTCAGAGGGATGTCCCAATCCTTTCATAACATGTCTCACTTCCTCAGAACACAGCCCCATCTCATAAAACATTCCCTTAGGATATATTCCCCATCGTCTCAGAATAGGACACCACCTCAGAAAAAAGTCTCCATTTCAGAAAATATTCCTATAGCCTCAGAACACATCCGAATCTTAGAACATGTTCCCATTCCTTCAGAACACAGCCCCTTCTCAAAACACATTCCTACTACCTCAAACACAGCCCATGTCAGAACTTGCTTCAATTTCCTTTGATTGAAGCTCATGGCATCTCAATAGGTTCTATTTCTGGGGAGTCTCTCAAGACTCCCAGTATTAGCTGGGTGAGATCCAGACTCCACTAGAATGGCAAAAAGAGGTGGTAGAAGTGCTGTATCGGCCCAGATAAGCTGGCTAGCTGTGTATGTATATACAAATGAGGCATAAAATAGAGCTAATCAGGAGAGAGCTGCCAAACTCAGGAAGCAAAAGCAAAAGCTCACCCAAACCTTGAGAGTTCTCAAGCAGGTTCAATTCTGTTCCTTCTCTTCCTGTGGTTTTATATATATATATATTCCTGTGGTGTTTTATATATATACATATATATATATACACATACACATATATTACATACTTAATAAAACCTGAATATTAGGGGAGAAAGCACACATTCAGATCCTAGGCAGACAGCTCAGATCCTTGAATACAAGGATAAACAGCTGAGTCAATCACACATACCTTTAATCCCAGCACAGGGAAAGCTGGGATTGGTGACCTACACCCTTTATCCCACAACTCCAGAGACAGAACTTCTTCTGTTTCTGTGAGTTCAAGGCTATACGCCTTTAATCCTAACCTGGATGAGATAGGGTATATAAGGGCTTGTAGAAACCCAGAGAGAAAAGAAGCACTGACAGAAGCACAGGCAGGCAGAAGCCACCAGGAGCGAGGCTGAGGAAGTTGTATGATAGTTTGGTGAGAACTGACTATGGTGCTTCCTCTCTCTGATAGTTCAGCCTTTCCCCGATAATTGGCTCTGAGTATCATTTGTGCTTCTGCATCTATCCCCATCCCTTGATATTACAGCCATGTTATAGTGGAAGCAGAAAAGGGGAAAGTGGAGGAAGAAATGTGAAGACCACCCCCAACTGTTTTCCCGGGGGTTCTGGCTGTGACTGAGATCAGGCAAAGCAGTCTACTGTGCCTGTGAAGTTACTACCTCCTCCTGAACTGTGGGCTGTCAAATGGCAGCCAATTGCTATCAGCTCCTAGGAGCCATTTACCACCATTTATTACAGCTGAGCAAAAGCAGCCTGTTGCTGACATCAGAAACTGAGGGTGAAACTGAAACTCTATTACCATCTGATAACCTATGCCTATTGCCTCAGAACATGGCCTCATCTCACATGAATCCACATTTCAGAACCTTCTCTCATCTTAGAACACATCTATTCTCACCTCAGAATGTGTCCCCACCCCCAGTGTGCCCCACTTCAGCACAAGTTCATCAACACTCCTGCAACTGCTTCTCCATTTCATGCCAACATCACCTTGTGTGGTGCATGTGAACTTGCTGACCTCCTCTGCTTTGGGTCACCTCAAGCATAACTTCCTCTCTTCTAACTTCTTACTTCTACCTAGGCACTAGCCTTGAATCCTAGGCATTACAATCTAGATGAAACTCCCTATGCTTCCTATTGAAAATGTACTAACATTAGGTCTAAACACTTCCCAGATGCTCAAAGTTCCAGAGAGAGACTGGTCCCTGTGTAGATCTTCTGTGGGGTAATGTTCTTCTACTTTGTAAATATTTGTCCCTCCTACTGGTTTTAATAAAATACTGATTGGCCAGAAGGCAGACAGAAAGTATGGGTGGGGCTGCCAGATTAAGAAAACTCTGGGAAGAGGGCAGAGATGCCAGCAGATGCAAAGGAAAGAAGATCAGAATGCTGCTCTGAGAAAAGGTACCAAGCCATGTGGCTAATCGTGAGTTAGTTTAAGAATTAGCAAGTAATATGCCCAAGTCATACGCAAAACAGCAAGTAATTAATACAAGACTTTGTGTGATTATTTGGGACTGCTGGTCCAGATCTCAGGGCTAGAACAGGCCACAAAAAATTACTACATATATCTTGGAGGCTGTGTTCATATAGCAGCTTTATAGCAAAGGATTGGTTGTCATGGATATATGGGTGGGACAGGTCATAGCAAGAAGAGGAGATGTTATTCTTATGTCTGGCTGGGGGAGGGTATTAGGCCTGTCTATAGGAAGTAGAGACCACTTCCTAGAAGGGCCGCTTTAGAAGACATTGAACTTTTGACACCAGTGTCAATTTTCTCTGGGCTGCAGGCTTGGAACAAATTACTTATTATCCCCTTTCCTATCCTCTTCTCTATCTTCTCTTCATTTTCTTTTTATTTTTAATAGGGTGTTCTGATGTAGAACAGGCTGGCCTCAAACTGTCTGTCTCAGCTCTTCATTACTTGACTTACAGATATGCACCACCATGCCCGGTGTGCTCCCCTCTCTTAAACTCTGATGTGAGTGTACCATAGTCCTTGCATGATCCCCAGGGCTATTTCAGAAAGCTTACAGGATTACCAAGCTCAGTCTTCCACTGCAGAATAATTTCTAAACCTCTTCTGAAATGCCCCAGAAGCACCATGTGAAGCCTGTGGCTGCCATTCCTGGGAAGGTGCTATGGAAAAGATGAACAAGTAGCATCCTTCATGCCATGGCCTCCAGTGTAGCCTAAACTACAACACATAGTAGCCTGAGACACCTTGTCTTTATATGACCCTGTAGTTTCTAAAGGACCAAAGACATTGTCTGAAAATATTTCCCAGCCATTCCAGTGTTCATTTAAAATTAAATTGCTTTGACAACTTCCATATCTTTAACAGTAGGCCTCCTGCTTTCTGACCCTAGCCTGAGTTTGGGGCTCACAGGGCTAAAGTGTCCTTGTGCTCTTGTCTAATATGCCAAGAGTCTTGGTTCTCCAAGATTTCCTCAGATGAATTTCACAGAATAGCCACTGCACAACAGACCCAGAAACCCACTGACAGTGTGCTTGCTCTGATCAGCTGGCTTTTCCTCTCCTCGCTGGGATCACTTCTTGAACTGTAGCTCACAATGGGAAAATGACCATCATAATCTCTGGAAGTGTTCTTGCCTTACATGCAAGACAGCAAGTGGACACTAAATTTGGCATAATCCTGTTTTGTGGGGAGGACAAGGATTAGTGTAGTAGTTTGAATGAAAACGACCCTAATATATCCAGGCATTTGAATACTTGGGCTCCAGTTGGTGTCACTATTGCAGGTGGTTTAGGAGGTGTGGACTTGCTGGAGTATGTCACTTTGAGGGTTGAAAGCCTCATCCCTTCAGCTCACTCTCTCTGCTTCATGCTTGCACTTGAAAATGTGATCCCTCAGCTTCCTGCTCCAGATGCCATGCCTGTTACTTGTTGCTATGACTCCCCATAAGGATCCTTTCTAGAATCATAAGTCGAAATTAGCTCTTTCTGTCCTAAGTCACCCCAGTCATGGTCACAGCAACAGAAAAATAACTAATACATTTGGTGATGGTATGTTTGGAGTTCAAGTTCATGCCTAACACAATGGATAAGAATCAATTGGGTTGAAGCTCTTGAATCACTGAGTAAACAAAGGTGAGTGAAATTCCCGCCATACTGTATGCTCAAGAGTAAATGAGACTTTACATAGAGGTGAAGCTCCTGCATCGCTAAGTGACAAGTGGTGAGACTATACCTAAAGTGAGAGTAAAGCTTTCACTTATTGAGTAGACAAAGGTTGGGGAGGCTGTCCATGGGATAAAGTTCCTACCTTGCCAAGAGGTCAGTGTGCCTACTTAAGGGTAAAGCTCTAGCTTCACAGGATAAATGAAGGTTAGTGAGACTCTCACTGAAGGATGACTCCTCACCTTATGAGTAGCCAATAAAACCATATAGCTGGGGGGAATATGGAATATTCCTTTACACTGTGTGAATATATGTCACTGTGAGTGATTTAAGAAAGAAGCTAACTTGCCTATAGCTAGGCAGGAGAACCAGACTAAGAGAATGCTGGGAAGAAGAAGAGGTCAGAGACTGAGGAGTTGCCAGGAGATGCAGAGGAAGCAGGAGATAAACTTACTGTAGTAAAAAAAGGTACCACTGTGTGGCAGAGCACAGATAAGAAATAAGGGTTAATTTAAAATGTAAGAGCTAGTTAGTAACAAGCCTGATCTATTGGTCAAGCATTTATAATTAATAATAAGTCTTTGTGGTTATTTGGGAGCTGGCTGAAGCAAAGAAAAGTCCATCTACAGGTGAAGCTCCTACTTCACAGGTTAAATGGGGGTCAGTGAGACGCTTCTGTCTCATTCAGTAGGTAAGGGTTCCAAGATGTGGATTTGGAAGGATAGGAAATGCTAGCTCTGTTGTCTATGAAACTACTTCCTGCTGTACACGATGTGAGCTGATGAGAAAGCTTACTCTGTAGAGGCAGACCCTGGGAGAGGAAGGCTGGTGGCTCCTCAACTCATCTATACTTAGAGCTTGAGACTGATGTTCTTATGCCTATTTCTAATATTGAGTTTGATTTTTGGAGCCCACTGGATACTCCCAATACTGACAGCAGACATCCACATATCCTATGTACAAGAATTCAAAAAAGAACTATCAGCCATCCAGTATTTATTTGTACAGAGGAAACTCACCACCATGCTTATCTGTAGTAGACCACACAAGTGGGATGCTGTTATTTTCCTGACTTCACCCTTGGTTTCCCTATAGCTGTGCTTACCATCACCTCTTTCCTTCATGCCTCTGCTCAGGAATCTAGTGGGAAGGCCCCTTGTGACCACCTGAGACTCCTGTAGAGTCAACATGAGGCTTCCCACACTATCTATTGCTTCTGGAACTATTAGGCTGCAAAGGTTCAGGAGACTGATGATAGGAATTAATAAAATAATAAGTTATATTTAGAGCTGCTAATAATGCCTAAAACATAAAAACCAACAATTCTGCAGTGACTCAAACAATAGAACACATTATAACAGCTGCCACGAGGGGTCTTCCCTTCCTAAGTGGTTTTCTTGTAAATGGCCTTTAAAAAGTAACAACAGAGTAGGAAAATACTGCCAACATTCATTTCATTCCATCTGAACAAACTAAGCATAATAATCAACATAGTCACCAACCAGTAACTACAGATTAGGACTTTGTAAGCCATGATTTTAAACCCAGAATCATAGTAACTGCTTCTTCTCAGGCTAATTTTGTGTTACAGAGCCAATTGGTCAGTAACATTCTGAGTCAGGAAGAGAAAGAGCAGAAGCACTTCACCAGACACTACAGTAGGGAGGAAAATGCAGTACTACATTCTCTCCTGAATGCCAGACATTGAAAGAATTGAGTGCGCTTGACCAGAAGAGTCATGATCTAGAACTTTAAGCAGGATATAAAAATGCAAATCAAGGCTGATTTAACTATAAGAAAAATTGACAGTTTTATTTTTAAATTCCTGAACATCTCTATCACAGTTAATTTCAATGAATGGCACAGAAACTGCAGAATCAAGTTCATTAAAGCAGCCAATTTGTTCAGTTTTAGGTAGATATGAAAGAAATTAAAACATTTGAAAAGAATATGGCTCTCTAAAATGTCAATACTTGTTACAAATTTCCTTACATACTTCCAGTGTATATAATATTAAGATAATTGGAAACTCTCATTTCTGAGTAAAACATGATATCTTACACAAGAACCTGAACCATAGCCCCAGATAGCTGTTTTCTGCTGGGGCAGAGACAGGCTCCTGTGCCTTGATTTCAGAGGGCAAAGCACAGAGGAACATGTATTACAGAGTTAGAGGTGGCAAATAGTCTCAATTCAGAGCAGTGTGATTCTAATACTGTGCTTGTCCCTTATTCCGATTTCCATAGCAACACTATTTCCCTGTCAGCCACTGAGGAGGAACTTCTGGAAATCCTAGCCTTTATGTTCCCTTTATATATATAACACAAAAATCTACTTAGGAGGACTAACAGACACCAGAAAATAGTCTTTTTCTTCATATAATGTGGATACCTGCCAGCATCTTTGGAGGCTGGGGTAGCAAACCCTGAACTAGGTGAGACCTAGTATTCCTATCCTGGGGAGCCACAGGACACCACTGCCTGCTGTAAATAGAATTCCCATAGGCAGCACATGTTGTCAGACACTATTGGCCATCTTCCGACATCTTCCTCAATTAGAAAAGGGGGAATGAGATAGTCTATGCCTTTGAACTTTAAAAAAGCAACTTCTAGAGTCTGTGGTCACTGAACACTATGATTTGTGGTTTCTTAGCTCTGTTTACTCATGACCCTTTCAGGACACAATGGATATTACAGATCTTCATTTCCCTCACTGAAATATACTTTACAGAAGTCCTGCAGAACCCTGGGGCACTGGGGCCCCAAAAACCTTTTGTACATGGGGAAGGTAGCTGCACTGATCCCTTCTGCTCCTAGGAGAGCAGTGTATACTCTGAATTTCCATTGATTCTCACACACTACTGCAAGCAGAGTACATTGTGTCCTTGCCCTAAAACTCTATACTAGGAGCAGTTCTGCAATCTCCCATGGCAAAGCTTAGCATCTACCCTATATGCAGAGAAAAAAGGCTAAAGGGTCAGAAGCAGCTTCAAGGGTAGATTGGGTAGAATGGGCTTGGAAAGAAGGGTGAGACAGGAAGTCCCAGTAATAGGGACTGATCTAGGCAAATTCCCTACTGGGAAAAACCCTTACCCTCAAGAGTCACAGAACGACCATAGGGGATATAAAGGTACTATCGTCTGCCCAGGGAGCTCTCAGGGGCAATCAAGGCATTTCCTCTTGTCTTATAGCTATACTACACAGCATCAGTAATTCCAGCTCAGGGTATATAAGTCTTCAGCCTCTGACTTGGAGTAGGATAGGGAACTCCTTGATCCAGGAGAGGCAGGCCTGAGGTCTGTGTCTATAACCCAAGTGCCAGTGACTAGTCCTCAGGACCAAAGGGAGGGGAAGGTAAGAAGTAAAGGTTGTCAATTCAGTAAAAGCAGACAATATGTGAGGTACACTCAGAGTTCACAGAACAATGCCTGTTAGAGGATAACCAGTTGCCCTGATGATAAGAGGCTGAACTGAATGCCTGAAAGTATCTTTCGGGAAGCCTTGTTTTATGAGCTTTTCCCTCTGATTAGACCAGTGTAATATGGAAATAAAGGCCAGTCTAGTCTAGCTTGACCTCCTATGGAATGAAACTTCCAGGTAGGAAGCAACAGCTTGTCCCAGGTGAGTAGCTACATGGGAAAGGATCCACTGCATCATACAGCAAGCACTAGAGAGAGACAAAAGTGGTGGTGGGGGAATAAAGACATCTTTTTAATTGTTTCAAAGTGACAAGTGATTTCCAAAATGATAAAGGGATAGAAAGACAGTGAACGTCATGGGAACACAGAAAAGGGTTTTCTTGAAGTCTTTTTCTGGCTGAGAATCAAGAATTCCAGTATAATTAATAAAAATCTGATGTGAAGGTTAACTACATAGGAACAATTTGTTTTATACAGAGATATTTCAAATAAAAGTGTTAAAATATTAATAAATTATGCTTAGGCCTGAGCATGGGTGACCCTGTTGCATTTGGCCTATTCCTTTTCCAGCTGTAAAACTTCTATTTTTTGAGAATCTCACAAGAGTGTAAACTTTGTTTATAGTAAAAACATGTTTTAACTCCCTGTAACCTAATACAGTAAAGATTCCTTCAACTCTTCTGACCTATGGTTTTTACCTTATTAACCTTTAAAACTGTCCAATGTACCTCAGGAACTACCTTCTAATGTCATTTTTTTTAAAAAAAGGAAAAAAATAATTTCTTAGAATCCTTTAAATAATATAACTTCAGAAGCTCCCAAAATTATATGTATAGCTATTTTCTTATTTTGTTTTTCCAGACAAAGTTTCTCTGCAAAGCCCTGGCTGTCTTGGATAGAAGTCATTCTGTAGATCAGGCTGGCCTTGAACTTGCAGAGATCCACCTGCCTCTGCCTCCTGAGTGCTGGAAGTAAAGGCTGTGCTACCACCTCCCCGCTATGTACAGCTGTTATTAAAATTCTTAAATGACTCTTTTGAGAAGTTTATGCACATACTTGGTGATATAGTGTCTTTTCCTAAATACTTGTCTATTATTGCACTGTTTAAATCTATGTTAAAATCTCTTCTTAATAAATTCTAACTCTACTTCATAGTGACTTGTCCTAAAATTCCTTTCTCTGGTAAAGTTAAGAATTCTTCTCTCACTTAGTGGAGTTGTCTCAAAAGAACACCTTGGGCCTCTATAGGCAGCAAGGTAGAGTTGGGTCTCCAATTCCTGCTCCTGCTGCCACTAAACAGAAGAAGGTTTACCTTCCAGGCTCAAAAATACAGCAGTTATAAATTTCCCCGATTTGACTACCTGATTATAAACAGATTCTTTCTAATCCCAGGGAACAAAATCTCTATTTAAAGAAAAATTACTAGCATTTCATTAAAGGTGGTGACAACACAGAAAAGGTATTGAACTCACACTTGTTGGGTGTTGAACAGCAGCCTCATGTTGCAGCCTCACTCTCTGGGGCATCATAACATCATCCTGTATAAAGAGCACAGTTTACATTAATATAAAACAATTCCAACATAGTAAGAAAGGCATATAGTCCAAGAACACAACATCAAACAATGTGAGTAGGCAATTCAAATGTTCACAAACCAGGACCCTGTTTGGTCATCAAGAAAAGCAACTATATGATTGGTGGGGGAAAAAAATTCTGGCAGTTCAAGTGTACCCAGAAAGAAAAACAAGGACACCCATGTGCCTGTGTGAAGAAGTATCATAGTTGCTCTCAGAAATGTTTTAGCATCAGATTCTCTAAAACTTAATAATTTTACCATTTGTAGAAAAGGTCCTCTACCCAAGTAAGATTTGAACAGCACTTTCCAGACCGGGAACATTCAAGTCACTAAATATCAGATGGAAAAACAAACTCCATCCAATACTACTCTCAAAGGCCACTGAGTGGGGAATGCAGTCACAGCTGCTCAGAGCTGCAAACCCAGGACAAAAGAACAAACACAATATCACTTCACATACTTAATTCAAACTCTAGGAAAACTGACCGCATTATTTAGTAAGCACACACAAAATAGAAACAATAAAGAAAAGTGAGGGCAGTGTAGCCCCTAAAGCCCAACTGAGATTATTCTGAACAGGAAGTTGCTGGAAACAGCATCATGGAAGATTCCTCAGGTGTTGGCAATAGGCAGCTCCTTATATATATTTTTCTGTAGGATACTTGATCACTTGGAGGCTAGGATTTTTTGATGGAGATGTTCAATTATAAACAGCATAGCTGCATGATGGTATATAACAACCTACCTAACTCTAGCTAGACCCAAGTGTTTTTGAAGAAGATGTGTATGAGTGCCAGGTTAGCAAAGGGTAGACACACAATGATTAATTTTTGTGTTAACTTGACTGGCCTAAAGGCTGCCTGGAAAGTGGCAAGATGCTTATGCCTGTGATGGTGAATCTGGGAGAGATTAGCATTTTTAACAGTGGACTAAAACCAATTCCTGCATACTCCACCCCTCTTTCTTGCTCACAAGCATGGGTGTGCGCACACACGCGCGCGCGCACACACACAAACATGCCCTCCTTACTAATACACACGAAATTAACCAAGATTCTAATTTTACAGTTCAAGGATCTATGTAAAAACCACAAATGGTCAGTATTGCTTGGCCCTCAAGAACCTAAAGAATATTGAAATGTGATTTCTACCACTTCTGCTGTTAAGAGTCAGCAATTACAATAAGAGCAAAGAGAAAATAAATGGAATTAATACAGTCTCTGGCCAAATGGCTGAGAAGCTAAGGATGATGAGGTAAACAACATTCAATCAAAGGAGTTAATAGAGAAGCAGGTACTAAACTTTACAGAACTTGGTGACTAATAATATAAACAAGATATTTCCCTGAGGCCACCAGAAAAAGAAGGTGGCCCAGAGACTGTAGAATGAAAGAGCTTTTGGGGGCTGTTGAGAAGAGAGAATGACCTGATGTGTTGGGAGGGGGAAGGGACCTTGAATAAGGATATACAAGGATAGAAAGTGTGACTTCTTTGTTCATAGTAAAAAATAAAAAAAAAAGAGTCTTTTTTTTTTTTTTATAAATGAAAACAAGGGAGAACTTTGATAACAAGTTAGAAGTGTTACTGTAGGGGGAAGGTGATCCATTTCCCTTTCTTGGAGGCCAAACTTGACCCACTGGCTTCTATTCCCTCTGTGGGCAGGACCACTGTGATCAGTTAACAAGAATCGGCTGGCATTTGAAATGTAGAGGTGCTAACAGGCAAAATCCAAGATGTTGTCAGCACCAACTGTGAAAGCAGAGTACATTCACCTCAGGGCTCATGCCAAGAAATACTATCTGGAGCTTTCCTCTCAGTGTGAAGATTTGAAACATCACTACTGGCATTCCTGGATGTGCATAAAATTCCGAGACAGTTATGAACAGGAAAATCACCACTGTGGAAGGATGGGGCACCCTGAGACAAGACACTAGAAGCATTATAGAATGAGTATTAGGCACCTAGAGAGATGCTCAGGAACACGTCCTGTGTTTCTAAAAACTTACTCAGTTCCCAGCAACAACATATCAAATGGTTCACAAGCACTTGTAACTCCAGCTCCTTGGGACCCAATATCCTTAGCCTCCTTGGGTAACTACACAAATGCATGCATGTGCATACTTTTTTAATTTTAAAGAAGCAATAAGTAAGAATGAAATGCTATTCCATTCTGATATAAAGATATCTGGTGAAAGGTTGATAGTCCAGAGAACTGAGAATAAATGATAAACAGTGAAGTCTTTCTGAGCAAGGTGTCCTTGAGAATGACAGGTGCAGAGAGGCCTTGGGGACACAAACAAATGTCAGAGGGAACACATGTACCTTGTTTAAGTCTTCCTGTGTTTGGTTTTTGGATGAGATGTGAAAACTTGGGAGAGAAACTTCCTGGTGAGTCGTAACCCTGTGGACTGAACTATGCAGGACAAATGCACAATCCCAGCCACTTTCTGAGCCTGTTCTGAAAAGCAGTGTTTGGTGATTTACATATGCCAAAGGGCTTCTTAACCCACAGCACTCTGACCTGTTGGGTTTTCCTCTTACCATCAGTGCTGTCAGGCCCTGACCTGCTGGAGCCTTAGACAGTAAGTCAAGTCTGACTGACACCTGGTCCCCTTCCCAAGTGGGTCAGTCTCTCTCCAAGGTCCTGTCTAACTCCAACACTGTGGTTTCTTCCCTGGAGGGGGTCCCAAATAAAACTCTTCTGACAGAGCCACAGGTTGTCAGCATACCAAACAGACAGCTATCACATGCCACTGGATGGCACAGCAAATCACTGGCAATCTACTGCTATTCTGTGGGCCCAGTGCCAATTACCCAAACCAGAAGCTCTTCTACATATTACCTCCCTTCCTCTCAAACTATACACATTTCCTAACCTCCCATATAGCAACAGAATATAAACTTTGAATCACTTTAGGCAATCAATCATATATTTGTGGTTCTACTTCATCTTTCTGTTTGTTCCAAAGAATCCTGAGGAGGATGAAGGAGCTCTGTCTTCAGCTCTGTATCTCTGCAGCCCTGCAACTCTGAAAACCTCTGCTAGGATTTACCATTCAATTCAATCCTTATCTGGAGTAGCATGGATCCCTGGCTATGGGCTTACACCAGTCATGCCAATTAAGATACCATGTTACTTGATTACAAATGGGGAGTTCCCAAGTAACTTGCTGATAGGTACACACGAACTAAAGAAAAAACAGACTCCATTTTCAGTTTATTGGAAGGGACACAGTAAAGGACACAGGTGAACAGCCAGATGATAAAGCATATGCAATGAGGCCGAAGGGACTCAAGTATAGGACTTCCTATTTCCATGAAATTAGAGTGTGTTATCCTCTGGATCTTTTACATGTCCACACCAGAAACTTTCTGAACTCCTCTGTTTATGGAGGTTTACAGAGGCACCACCAGGTTCAATCTCTAGCCCTGGTCCCCTCCCAGGCATCCAGGGCTGAAAGTGCAACACTTATACTCTAGTCTAGTTATTGGTACCCAGCCTCATACTGACCAGCAGCTCATCAAATCACCTCTGAAAACAAATGACATTTTCTGAGTGCTGTATTTTGGATTTGGGGTATCTCCCCAATGCCCATGTGCCAAAGGTCTCTAGCTTGGTACTCAGGAAAGCAGTGGAAGGCTGAAGAGATGGAACCTTGTTTTAATTGAGGAAGGTTTGTTTACTGTGATGTACTTTCACACAAATACTACTTTTATAATTTAGCAGAGTAACTTCCATTTTATCTCAGGTTTTTTGAAATAGGGTTTTTCTGTGTAGCTTTGACTAACCTAGAACTTGCTCTGTAGACCAGGTTGGCCCTAAATTTACAGGGATCCACCTGCCTCTGCCTCCTGAGTGCTGGGATTAAAGGCACACACCACCAAAACCCAGTGTAACTCCTATTTTAAAACAACATAAGTTCACGTAAATTACAGACACATTCACATAAAAAAAATGTGATTTCCTGCATAGAGCTAGCTATAAGACAAGAAAAAACTAACCAAAAGACAGGAGTGAGATATGAGCCTCAGGTCCCTTCCTTTTATGGCTCTCATGAACTTCCAGGGTTAGTTACACACAAGCTCAGAATGTTTTCAGCTTAGGGGAACAACTAGCACCTGAAGGTGGAGCCTGAAACTTCAGGGTAAAGCTCAGCAGAGCAGCAACCCACACAGATTCTTTTCTCCAGGTGTATGCGCTCGGCCCAAAACAGTGACAGTCCGCACCTGTTTCCTAAAGCTGAAGTAGGTTCTCCATAGCTAATACCAAAGCTGTATTGTAAATAACCTCACACTAAAACAGGTCAAATACAAAATCAGAGATACTTCCTCATCCAACTGGCAACATCTGCCTTCAACAAGTTACTGATAATCATGCTGTCTAAATACAATGAAAACATTATGGAAAACTCTGACTTTAAAATGTCCCAAGGTAACCACGTAGGTCAATTCTCCTCCTGTCCCTGGCATGAATGGGAGGCTCCATCTCATGGTCTATGTCACCTTCCTATCTTCATGTTCCTAGAATAACCAACTGGAAACAGAAACAAAACTTATAACAGCTGTATAACCCAATGGTCAACATATCCATGGACCCTGGTATGCCTGTTTCTAAGAAGCCAGGAACCCAACCTATGAAATAATTTAGACACTTAAAAGTTGTAGTTGTTTAAGACGGACTTTGTTTACTTTGCTTTAGTCTATTAAGGTTTCTAAAGACAACACAATTTATATCCCAGTCTCTATTCATCCATTGCAACCAAGTGTGCTGTTCCTAAAACTGCGCCATAAACATGACAGTTCTCTGATGATCTGCTGGTGTTCTCCATAGTATTTCTGTTATAATGAACAATGGTGAAAATCAGGAGTCAAGGGCACAAGCATTTTAAGTTCTTCAACAAAAATGCACAATTATGCTGTCAGTGGGGTACCAACTCACATTAAAATACTAACTATATTTGAAAACTTAATTTGCTTTGTGGAAGTATCTTGCTAATTTAATTACAAATTAAAACTTCAATCTGGGGCTGGAGAGATGGCTTAGCGGTTAAGAGCACCGTCTGCTCTTCCAGAGGACCCGGGTTCGACTCCCAGCACCCACATGGCAGCTAACAACTGTCTGTAGTTCCAGTTCCAGGCAAACACCAAGGCAAATAAATAAATAAATAAATAAATAAATAAATAAATGTTTTTTTTTTTTAAAAAAAAAAAACTTCAATCTAACTTTGATTGATTTGAATCTCTACATAAGTCAACCTGCCACTCATTGGTCCACTCCTGACCTCTACCTATGAATCTGCTGTGGTGATACATTGTATATCAAATAGACTGCCTGAAGATCAGAGGATAAAACCACCCACAGAGTTAGACATAAAGGTTAGGCAGTGATGTCACACACCTTTAATACTGGCACACTGGCACTCGGGAGGCAGAGGTAGAGATCTGCCTGGATTTCTGTAAATTCAAGACCACACTGGACTACTTGAAATTTAATCCAGTCCAAAAGAGAAACAGCCAGGCAGTGGTGGCACACACCTTTTACCCCAGCATTTGAGATCCCATACCTCTGCTCCTGGTACTTGGTGAAACACACATGCCTTTAATACCAGGCACTAGGAAGTTTGAGACAGGAAATAATATGGCTGGACAGAAAAGGAATATGAGGCAGGAGGAAACAAGAGTTCTCCCTTTTGGTTCTGAGGATTCATGAAGACAGGATCTATCCCTTTCGGCCTACGAAATTGGTTGGGTGAAAAATGACTGCAGTTTATTCCACTGGCTCTCTGATATTATACCATTTACCCCAATTACTGACTCTGGGTTTTTATTATAAGATCAATTAGAATTCATGCAACAATCTGTTTCATGTTTTACTTAAGCTTTCATGAGCTATTTCCATTTTTAATCTTTTAAGTATTTTTTTGCTGATAATGTGCTTATTTTAATGTTGTTTATATTATATCTGTGGTCTTGTTTTACATTTTTTTAAATAATCTTACTTATTGTTAAGTGCTACAGCAGCATGTAGCAGCAACCAATTATACTTTTGAGAGCCATCATATCTAAAAAATTATTTTTAAGAGCCATACTATTATTTGGTCAATCAATCTTTCTCTCTCTCTCTCTCTCTCTCTCTCTCTCTCTCTCTCTCTCTCTCTCTCTCTCTCTCTCTCCACATCCAAACCCACTATAAACAAAACAGAGAGCTACTTACTGAATCCAAAAAGCAAAGGTAAGATCCTGTGCTCTGTGCGATTGCTTGGTTTTTAGAATATCCAACTGTTAGAAAAAAGAGAAAACAGCTCTTTTAGAATTCAATGCAACAATATAAAACTAAATATACTTTACACTCCAAGAAAGCTAAGGTCATTTCACACTAATCCCAGAACTTTAGGTATAATTCTGAAAAAACGAAAGGAAGGTAAACAGAAAGCAATGTCCATGTTTATTAATAATATTAGAGAATGCCAAGGAGAAGACATGAGAGGCATCTAGAATAATATTAAAACAAAAGAAAGCTAGCCTTGGGGAATCTAAAAGTCTGCTTACATAGGAGAAGCACAAAGCCTACTTATGTGTGACTGGTTGGTAAATGCCTCAATTTGAATACTGCATAGATGGCTAACAGAGCATTGTGTCCCTAGAGAGGTGAGGTGACTGTCAATGTCTGCAACATCTGAGTGTATGTACACCCAACCCAGGTCACTGCCTGGGCATGAAGACTCAGCTCTGACTGCAGTATGCGCTACTCATTACAGAGCCAACAGAACTTTATTTAGTCATGATTAGTCATCCTAAAAGTCCAGAACTGAGGCTACTAAATGCATATTAGGAAAAAAAAAACCCAACTTATTTGAGAGTAAGCATGAAGAGCCCAGGGTTTCACACAGCAACACAGATGACCCTTATTGTACTATTGAGCAAAGGGTTCAGACCCAAAGAAGCAGAGACTGCAGGGGACACAGAACTCGGAGCAAAAGGGTCCTTCTGGCCTTAAGAGCTGGGAAAGTGGTTGTCCTGGATGGAGAAACCAGCTTGGCTTGGGCTTCAGGGATTGGTGATGTCTTATCCCCAGGGGATAGATATTAAAGTATTTAAAAACAAACAAACAAACAAACAAAAAAACAACCAACAAAACCCCAAAACCATTTCCTTCAAAGATATTACAACTGAGCTATAAAAACAAAGCAAGCAACCAAAACCCAACAGTGACAAACTCAAGAATGGTGTTGAAAAAGCACAGGAGCTTAACAGATAAAATCACCACAAAGAGCATTACAAAGAGAAAATTGTGTTGTAACTGATATAAACAGAAAAGTTTATATAAAGTGAAGGGCTGAACACTGGAGAGCACCTGGAGGAGCTGACTGTTGGGCTAATTTGATCTATGGCAGGACAGTTGCAGAGGTTTGGAAATCTGGGGCACTGTACAGAAAGCAACACAAGCTCAGATCTATTAAAGGGTGCTCAGTCCACAAGAGGGCACTAATGAGGCTTTAAGGAACATGAACTCTGTTCCTAGAAAAAAAAGACTACCAACACCTGAATCACATTAACCAGATAGTTACAGTCCTGATGCCACTGAGAAAAGTCACACAAAGTAAAACAGATGTGTACAGAATTGAAACAATAAATCTCTTTGGTATTTGAAATTAAGACAAGCTGAAGAAAGTTGTCAGTCCTGAGGGAATACTAGCCAAATGTGCATTTCAGCCAACTATGACACTCTCCCACTTTCTGCTATTAAGACAGGGTCTGTTAATACAAAAGAGCAGCAACCCCCCTGCTCCCCGGAAGAGGGGGGGATATGCTACGACTGAGAAGCAAAACACAAGACAGACTTGGGAAGCTTCCCCATTCACTCAAGCCCCTAAAAATCTAACCCAAAGCAGCATCTTTCTGCAGGTTTAATACCAAGTAGCAGTTTAATTTCCACCATTAATCCCCAGAACATGGCCAGTCCTAACCAGTTAGCAATGGCACCAGATTCTAAAGAACTACAGACATAAACAAAAGCAAAGGAGGAAATGACCAAGAAAGGTAATGTGATGCCTCCCACTCTGAGATAGATTTGCCATCACCAGGAAACCCCAGCCTTCCCTGCAGAGCAAGACAAGCATGCAGAATAAATCCTTCCTGAGAACCTCAAAAATAAAAATAAGAGACACTCATAATAAGCACACTGAAATTAACAGTGTTACAAAAGTTGCTTATGAGAAGTCAGGTTTTAAGAGGGAAACTGAATCCTTGAATCTGTATAATGCTGGAAGTTTCTCACAATGAATCTTATGTTTGGCAAAGACAAGGAATTTGCTCCAATATTATTGCCTTGAAGAAAGTCAAATGTTTGTGTGGGGGGCTCCATGTTTGGGGAGGCCAATACCTTTGTGAGGATAGCTGGTTGCCATGGTTCCAACAGGAAAAACCTAGCTCCATGGAGATATTAACATTCCTCACTTCTGGAAGAGGAATAGTGGACTGTGGTTCATTCTGCCTTTAGCAGAAAGTCACATGATGAAATGTATTCCTGTTACATGTTATGAAAAATGAGTTCTAGCCGCTGCCCAGCACTCCTGAAAACAGAGCCTTTGAATTTACGCAAATGACTAAGGTAACATGTTCTATTTAATGTGTTTCAGGAAAAACATGACTTTCCAAAGAACCAGCTAAATTCCACTGTGCCATATAGGACTGTCATGAATTCTCATGGCACAGACAATGTGATGTCATCTCCCAATACTCCACCTGGGCGCCTTAGCTTTACAATGTCCTTGTCATAAATAGAATGCATTCAGACACTATGTAACTCAGTGACAAGCAATTTGTTTTATGAAAGACAAAATCTGTTTTTAAAGTGTAGACAAGGAACATCAGTTACCAAAATGCCCTTCCTATTCCATGACAGAGATTGCAAAACCCCTCTTAACTAAAGACTATCAAGTAACATTTAGTTTAAAAACAAATTCATGTTTCAGAAGTTGAAACATATATCCTGTGATAACCTATGTATAGTTTTCTATTTCAAACTAAAGATGATAAAACTAGGAAATAATTTCCAGAAAATATTAACATTTTAGAGATGCACAAAGATGATGATGAGTTGTAGAAAGAGTGTTTCCAGAACTGGATATCATTCCTCAGTCTACCTTCTTTCGTCAGACAAGTTCTCTTGAGGACCTGGATCTCACTGAGCAGGCTCTGCTGGCTGTCCCAGGGATCAGCCTGTCTCCCAACCTGCCACCACACCCAGCTTTTTGACACAGGTTCTAGGAATTAAACTTGGGTCTTCCTGCTTGTAAAGCAAACACACCTTACTGACTGAGCCATCTCTTCAGCTCTAAGAAGTAGTTTTATTTCAATTTTATTTTAAGAATTGTTCATTCCATTCTGCTTCCTCAAACAGCAATAATGAGGCAACAACATTGGAGTTTGTCTTGGCAGACCAGGTTCAGCTGAGTCTTGGCAGGCCAATAGTGCTGACCTCAGCTTCCAACATCTCCTCTGTCCTTCACCCAGAACAACAAACACAAGATGTGCTAAACATCAGCAGGAGACAGAAAAGGGAAGTAACATCAGCATGTCAGGCTTTCAGACTGGGAGGGTATGAAGTATAAGCTACTTTCAGAAAGCAGGAAACTATGTTTACTGAGAACTGACAGGAATGTTCATATCTTCTAAGGTTGGCCTAAGGTCCTTACCACCTGTGGCTCAGTATTCCATGCTACCTGGACTGATGTCTAACTATTGGGAGATGATGACAGCCCCTGCCCCAAAGACTGAAATAAGAACTGTGTAAGCTCATGGGTGATGGACACTCTAAGAATCATCAAGTAAAGCAAACATGGTATCACAGGCCTATAATACCAGGAGGCTGAGGCTGGAGGGATACTCAAGGCTGTTGCCAGCCTGGGCTACATGATGAGACAGTGAGGAAGGAAAAAGGAGAAAGCATCACTAAGTGACCTGGGGCCACAGGACCACCACTACCACCTATGGTCCTAAAAGCACTCATCCAAATGCAGCAATAACAGGAAAGAGAGAGGAGCAGGAAGGCAGGGTAGTCTGGTAACAGCAAGGCCTGTCTTTTCCTCTTATTCCTTTTCCTGAGAGCCACCAGATTATAACAAGTCACTCACACCTCCTGCTTCCTCAACCTTCCATCCATAAACCCTCCTCCAAAACCTCAAAGGAAGCTGTTGAAAGCCTAGGCTTGGAGAATTACATGTTGGATCTAAGTTGTTCCTAGCAACAGCAGATCTTAAACACCCAGGCTGTCACCAACTGTGTTCTAGAGGGAACCCTGTCTGTTACTTGCCTGACTTTAAAATGCACTAGAGCTATATAAACTACCCCATCTGGACAATGTTTAAAAAAAAAATTGGGAGCAGGGTGTGTGTACTGGCTTGACACTCAACTGGACACAAGCTAGAGTGATCTGAGAAAAGAACTTCAGCTGAGAAAAGGCCTCCATCAGATTGGCCTGAGGGGCATTTTCTTGTCTGATGACTGATGTAGCACAGCCCATTGTAGATAATACCACCCCTGGTCAAGCAGTATTGAGGTATGTTAGAAAGCAAACTTGTAAGCCAGGAAATACAAGCAGGTAAGCAGTGTTTCTCCATGGTCACTGCTTCACTCTGCCTCTGGTGTTGTCCTCTTTTTAAACTGTGGCTACCTTTTGAGCTATGGCTGTCCTAATCAGCTACCGCAACTCCCCTGCTACCAGCAGCAGTCTGGCTGCCAGGGCCATAGCACCGGAGGGGATTCTGTTCTCTCAGGCACTGGCTCTTTCAAAGCTAAGAGAACTTATCTAAATCTTTGTCCCTGTAGAGAGCTCAAGACTCAAAGGCTGAGGTGAGGCTGAATAGCAAACTGCTCACCTCCTCTCCTGTTTGTGTCTCCCTCAAAAGTTCTCCTGTTTCTCTTCCCACTTCAAAGCCTTCTCCACCAGGCTCCTCCCTTCTGTCAGCTACTTGCTGATGCAGTCTCCTGACAGCAGGTGAATTTTATTTAATCAAACAAAGGTAACACATCTTTGCATCATTAAACAAATGTTCCAGAGCATAAACAAAGTAAACACAGCTTAAAATAATATTCTATACCATCTATGTTTCTACTTTAAATTCCTACCCTGATTTCCTTAGTAACAGGCTGTAAGTTA
Source organism: Sigmodon hispidus (assembly GCA_004025045.1). NCBI lineage: Eukaryota > Metazoa > Chordata > Mammalia > Rodentia > Cricetidae > Sigmodon > Sigmodon hispidus. The sequence goes on from PVIH01017045.1 coordinate 42,122, forward strand.
TAAGGCAAAATAAATCCTTTCCTCCCCAAGATGTGTTTGTTAATGGCATTTATCACAGCAATAGAAATCTAAGACAGTATGCTATTCCTGATATTTTAGAGCAGTGGCTTTCCACCCCAAATTTATCTCAAAACTCATGTAATAATTCTTTACTACTTCCAATGCTGAAACAGGACTCTACTCCAGACAGATTCTGTCAGAAGAACATCTTAGGCGAGACTTGGATATCAGTTTTAAAGGGATTTTAAAGTATCACAGATAGTTCCAAATGCAGCCAACACTGGATACAAGTAACCATCTCTTGGCAAGTAATTTACCAGCTCTACACTTTGGGGGAAAAAGTGTGGAACTGGTAAGATAGCTTAGTGAATAAAGGTGCTTGCCACCAATGTTGAGGATCTGAGTGTGGTCCCAGAATCCATATGGCAGAAAGAATCAACTTCCCAAGTAATCCTCTGGCCTGCACATGTGTGCCCTCACACTCACATCACAAATTTTAAAAACAAAAGTTAAAATTTAAAAATTTTCTTGATTAAAAAGAATTAGCCAAAGAAGACCCATCTGTCAGTTCAGAGTGACCTGATCTAACTCTTTTCTAAGCACTATATGAGGCACAGTCTTTCCAAATCTAAGACCTTAGAATCCTCGACTTAACATAATGAGAAGAAAAAAGACTATATGGAAACTCATTTAACCTTGATAATGAAGTGAAAAACAACAACCTTGTTTCAACATCAGAAAATGTCAAAACTAAAAGTATTAACTATCTTTTAAGGTATCATCTTCCAGAGAAGATATCTTTAAAATAACAAGAGTCGATTGCTTCCGGTTCCACTCCTGCGACCGAGTGCTGTCTGCAGAATCCCAGCGCACTCTGGAGCAGGGGCAGGTAAACTCTGCCCCTGACCACATCCACAGCTCCTGCTGAGGGAATTTGCACGACTCACCACCACGACCTCGAAATGAGCGAACCAACAACTGCAGGGGTCTCTGAAAGACAGAATCAGACCCTGACCAGAGAGGTGACAGGAGGCACACAAACCCGAGTGCCACAATTGACCAGGACCCATCTAATCGTGAACCACTGAAGCCATGGGCAAACGTCAGTGCAAAAAATTACATAATACTACAAAGGACAACATGGTAACTCCAGAAGAGAGTGGCGATCTTACAAATACAAGACCTGAACTGAGCAATGAAGAGGAAACAGAAGGAAGCA
>PVIH01017046.1:0-43342 GCA_004025045.1 Sigmodon hispidus
AAACTGGTCCTTCTGGGGGGACTAGGAGCCTTCCTTCTCTCCTTTCACCCCTTGTCCTTTTCTCACCTCTCTCAGGTGGTCCTTTTTCCTTATAATTAGGTACCTTTCTCCGCGCGCCTGTTCTCTCACTGCACTCAGTTTCTGACATACTGTCCTGAACCTGCTCTAACACACTTCTCCCTTCCTTAACTAAACAGATAGTAAAGAAAACGAAAGCAACAATCACAACAGCTCCCACCCAATAGGCAATCTCCATGTGTTAAAGGGTAGCAAAGTTCAATCAAGGATGCCTCTCTGAGTGACTCACCTGCAGTTCTGAATCCACCTTCTCTTCTGTCTCCAAGAAGGGGTCTCCCATCGGTGCGAAGGTGTTTCGATTCCCAGGTTTCAAGCACCAGTTGTCCTGCGCCCTGTCTTCGCCTGCGAAGAAGAACGCAGTACGCAGTTTGGATCCTTCTGCAGCAAGTTTATTCTCTACAAAAATGGGAAGAAGACCCCGACCCCTTGCCAGGAACCGGCTTTTATACTGTCAAGCCCTCGCCTCTAACGTCTCCCCTTCTGATTGGTTGCGAACTCTCGCCTGAGATGACGCAGGGTCAGAGGGTTTGGCTCACAGAGTGGAAATTTACCGGGGGACATGTGCAGATACGTTGTTTATCTGCCTCGGCCATGCCTTGGTACCGGAAACCGGCACCGTCTTGCCTGCTTGACCGGGCTCCCGGCTCCCTACAGCTGAGCCCTGGGCCAAGCTCTCCTTCCAGCTTGAGAACAAGAGGAAGGAGAATCTGTTTGAGCAAGAGGATAAGGATTGTGAGGAGGAGTCCTACAGAGATGGCTGGCTGGAGCTCTGGGGAGCTCACTGAATCAAGAATAGTCACTTGGGAACCATCCAGAAAAGGAGCTAGGCCCTCCAAGGGTAGGGGACTCTTGATTGGCATGGGCTGCCTTGAGGGATGGGATGAGATTGTGTTCCTGTAAATGGGCTGGCATCTTGAAGCCTGTTCCCTGTAGAGGAGCACCAAACCCTGTCTTGATATTGGGATGAGAAAAATCCGACCTGCCTGGAGTAGATGTGCCACGCTGAGCTTGAGACTTCTTGTTCTATATGGGAAGGGGATTGGGGGATGGGGTGGGAGGAGGCTGGGGCCAGACCAGGAGGAATTGGGAGGAGAAAAAATCAGCAAAGAGAGGAATACATGGAAAAAAGACCTTTTAAAAAAATAAAATAAAATAAATAAACATGCTATTGCTACGTAAAAAAAAAAAAAAAGTGTTGCTTCAGAAATTTCTTATTTCTGCACAATGGAATTCTTTTTTATTTCTGTATCAAATGCTTAAAGGCAAGGGTTAAATGCAATGCTATAGTATTCCTTAACTATCTTACCACAGACTCTATTAGAAATTCTACAAATCCTGTTTCCAAGTAAATGACACTTCTTCATGGAAGAACTAAACCCTCCAAAGGTAGACAACTGTCAAATAGTGGGGGCACTTTGTGGAGCCTCTTGTAGTAGGACCAGATATGAACTGACATCAAAGAGCCCATTTCCTACAGAGGAACACCTAACCCAGCCTTGATACTGGGAGGAGGGATTTGGACCTACCTTAAGTGGATGTGCCAGACAGAACTGACCCACCTTGGGACTCATGCCCTCCTTGGGGAATGGATGGAGGATTGGTGGGCAGGAAGCTGAGGGAGGACGGGAAGGGACTGGGAGGAGAGAAGGGACAGGGAGCAGCGATAGATATGGAAAAAACCTTTTTAAATAAAAAAGTCTAATTAAAAAATCAAAAAGAAAACCTAGAAAATCAACAGAATTGGGCTCGTAGGAGCTCAGAGACTGAAGGAACAACCAGGGAGCCTGCATGGGATTGGCTAATGCACATTTCCTACAATTATGCATCTTGGTATTCGTATGGGACTCCTAGCAGTGGAATGAGGGGCTGTTTGATTCTTTTTGGCTTTTAGGACTCTTTTCCTCATCCTTGGTTGCCTTGTCCAGCCTAATAAGAGGGGAGGTGCTTAGTCTTTTTGCAATTTGATATGCCATGTGTTGTTGGTATCCATGGGAAGCCTCTTCTCTTAATAGAAACAGAAGAGGAGTGGATGGAGAGCCAGAAGCAGGGAGGTAGAGGCAAAGGCAAAGAAGAGAGAATAGGGGGAAAATAAAATAAAAAAATAAAGAAAGGAAGGAAGGAAGGAAGGAAGGAAGGAAGGAAGAAAGAAAGAAAGAAAGAAAGAAAGAAAGAAAGAAAGAAAGAAAGAAAGAAAAAGAATATTTCCATCTAGAGGAAATAGCTACATTGAACTCCACAACTTTCTCAGGCTCTTCTGTTTTCTCTGCCCTGTATTCTGTACTACCCCTGAACCATGAGACAGATTTTCTGTCATTTCTTGATGTGCACTGTCTGTTATACCACATCAATAGTCACTTACTCTCAGCAGTGTGGTCAGTTATGAGTTGTAGTAAACAACCACCCATGGTACAAATAACTTCCCCACTGGAGTGATGCTGACAGTAGGAGCGATCTATGGGCATAGTCAGAAGCATTTAGAAGGCATGTGCCAAGCATATCATGTACAATTACCAAAATAAAATCAATACTTTCTCAGGGGGCATTTAAAATGTAGTTACTTACCATTATTGTTTCCATTCTTAAGAACTGTCTGTTCATGTCAGCAACACATTTGTTGATTGGATCGTTTAGAATTTTACAATTTATAGTTGCTTTTTTTTCCTTTCTGTGAGCAAAGAATCTATAGTTTTGATTGGGATTTTATGAAATATGTAGATTGCTTTGATAATACAAAAATTATCCCAGTATCAATTTTACCAATCCATATACAATGAAGTTATTCACATTTCCATTTCATTTTTATTTTTCTTTGTGATTAAAAATATTTATCCTTCTGTTCTTTACTCCACAGAATATTTCATTGTTGAAGACTTTAATTCCCTCAGGGGGACTTATTCCCAGGTACTATATTTATCATCTGGAACCAATGCTAATTGGAGCATTTTCTTGACTTCTCTCTATATATGACCCCTTTGGTATGGAGGGAAAACTGCTTGGTCTTATTTATTAATATTTTAACCTGATGCTTTTGTGAAAGTGATTTTAGTTTTTAGAGTTTCTTAGTGGAGTCTCTGAACTCTTTTATGTAGAGGATCATATCATCAACAAATACTAATGAGTTTTCATCTCTCCATTTTGTCGCATGCCACCTCACCAGCAAGGAACACACAACACCGGATCCTTCTCTTTGCAGTTTATTTGGGCCTTTAATTATCTTCTTGTCTCTCACTCATTCACTCTCACTCTCACTCTCAGACATATGATGAGTGACGAATGACCACTTTCTCACGAACGACAAATGACCCCGGGGGGAAGTCTGCTCATGGCTAAATACCCTCTGGGCCTCCAATCCCGGTAAGCCACGTGGACATCGCCCATAGGTCCTAGGACGCGGAAGCAAGCCACCATCCTCGCCTACAGCCAATAAGGAGTTGTTTACTCCTGAGAGCACTCACCATCCCATCAGGAAGGTGGAAGGTGGAAACCAGTGCCACCTTTAGGGCGTGGTACAATGCAGCTCCCTACAGATCCCCCTTCTTTATTAAGAAAAAAAAAGAAAAGCAGGCAGAAGCAGAGGTCTAGTCTCTGAAGTGCAAAAGGAACATGTACAGGTATCGCTCCAGGTGTCATCCACCCAGACAATCCCTGACCCATCCGACACCCTTTTCACAGAGGCAGGTAGTTAGGTGTCAACCTGCATGCAACCAGACATACTCCTCATGAGTTCCCATAAGCCAGAGTACTCATGTGCAGTGCTAAGCCTCGCATCCTGCAACACATTCTTAAGGCTTCTCCTTTAAGGAGGCCAAGCAAACTTAGGGGGACTGACCAACTCCAATGGCTGAAATTGTTTGGACAACCGTGGCTGCATTGGGATACTGAAAGAACCTAACATGGCAAATGCACCACAGGCAAACTAGGAATATCAGCACCATCAGGCTTGCCAGAGCTCCCATTCCTGCCCACTCTTTCTGGTGATCCACAGCAGTGGAGAACCAGGACGCCAGTCCTTCTGCCAGGTCCGGCATCCACTCTGGTAGAATTCACGATCACCATGGTCACTCTCAGCTGGGCCACCAAGTTTTCGAATTCACCAGTCCTATTTCCTAAAAGATAACTTGACAACTGTTTAGACAGATTTGCAGCATGAATAAAGTTCTGATATTGTACATTAGTCCCACATAATTCTGGAAACTTCCATTCACAGCCAAGCTAGGCCAGCTGCCAAAGAGTACCAATCTACTCTTGGACCAGGTCGATCCTTTGATTAATAACCATCAAGCCCTTTTTTAACTGGGCAATAATATTCTTTTGTATGTCTAGAGCCTGTACTACATTAGCCAAGACAGCATTCAAAGTCTGCGCAGTCCACACAATATGGCTCGTGGCTCCTATGGCAGCCAATGAAATGGCTGCGATTATGGCAAGCACTTATCTGCACCATCAGGACCAGCAACAGGAGCTTCTGCATCATCTGCTTGCTCCCCGGCCTCATTTACCTTTTCCAATTGAATCTTCCTGGTCAGACTCTCCGATACCCAAACTGGATCATTTCTATCCTGGGGGAAAACGCAAACAGACCCTCTCGCCCATGTTAAAACAGGGTCCGGGCCACACCAGCAGCCTGTGAGGATGTCTTTCCATTTCACCAGTCCTTTCTGCATAGTGCCTGGATTGGCATGCTGGTCTGCTGCCACAGCCCCATGGGCATCCAAATTTAAAAAATTAAGAGTGAATAGAGCTAGGGAAAGTCTTTCCTTTGGGGTGCGGCCATGGTCTATTCCCCCTTTCTGTTTAATAAGGCACTCCTTGAGTGTGTGGTGAGCTCTTTCTGCTATGCCTTGCCCTTGGGGATTATAGGGCAGGCCATGGGTCAATTGTACTCCCATCTGTGCACAGAAGGTTGTAAATTGATGTCCGGTATATCCTGGGCCATTATCAGTCTTAAGCTGCATTGGTTTTCCCCAGGCTGCCCATGCCTCAAGGCAGTGAGCGCGGACATTACGTCCTTTCTCTCCATTTAGGGTGGTGGCATAGATAATACCAGAACAGGTGTTAACTGACATGTGCACATATTTGAGGTTGCCAAATTCAGAAAAATGCATCACATCCATTTGCCAAACTTTAAGAGGAAGCAAACCCCGGGGGTTAATTCCCAACGACGGGGAATGCTGAAACTCCACACAATGTGAACAGTCCAAAACTATTTGCCTAACCGCTTGCCTAGAAAGCTGAAATTTACTTTGCAAAGTTCTGGCGTTAACATGGTATAACTGATGAAATTCTGTGGCTTGTATAATGGGTGTGTCAGTAACTATTCTTGCCATGTGGTGGCATCTACTAGGGCATTGCCTTTACTCAGAGGCCCAGGTAAGCCAGTGTGGGCTCTAATGTGTTGGGGGAAAAACTTCTTAGAGCGATTCCTAATAAGATCCTGTAACTGAGAGAATAAACCTGCAACTGAACTGAAAGACCTTAGAGGACCCACCACCTCAAGAATTTTCAAGGAATTAACAACATAAAGTGAATCAGAAACCAAATTAAATGCACAAGAAAAGGTTTTAAAAACCTCTAATACTATTTGAAGTTCTGTTATTTGAGGGGTTCCTGGAACAAATTGACATTGGACCGGTGATTGGCCTTGGGCCATGTATGCCCCTACTCCGGTCTTAGAGCCATCTGTAAACACATTAATTGCACCAGGAATAGGTTCTGTAGCTGTCACCTTTGGAAAAACAACAGGATGCTCCTTAAAGAAAGTCATTAATGGGTGTTGTGGATAGTGGTTGTCTAATTCACCAGGGAAAGAGCATCGGAATATAGCCCAGTCATCAATGGTGGCACACAGCATAGAAATTTGCACTGCAGTGAAAGGCACCACGATGCTCTCCAGGAGCAGACCACAAAACTGTAGAGCCTGTTGAAGACCCTGCTGGGCCAACTCAGCAACAGCTGTGGGATAATGCTCAATACTCTTATTTGGGGAAATCTTAGGGTGTATCCATAGCACAGGTCCTTGTTGCCACAGCACCCCTGTGGGTTGTCTAAAGGTGGGCAATATACATAGCAACAACTTCTGATCCTCTTGTACTCGCATCAAACATGCCTGTTTTAACCTATCTTCCACCAGCTGTAGTGCTTGATGCACTTCTTTGGTAAAATGCCTAGGGGAATCTAGGGCAGGATCACCTTTAAGAATGTCATATAGAGGTTTTAGCTCATAATTTGCCAATTTTAAAAATCCCCTAACCCAATTTATATCCCCTAATAATTTTTGATAATTGTTCAAAGTCTTTAAATTGTCCTTTCTTATCTCTATCTTCTGGGGTTGAACTACTCGAGGAGCAATCCTTGCTCTCAAATAATCAATAATCTGAGTCAATTGTACCTTTTCAGGGGCAATAAAGAGCCCTCAGCACTGGAGTGCTTTCACCAGCACTTCATAGGCCTCTTCTACCTCACTTCTTTGTTTTCCTGCTAACAGTACATCATCCATATAATGGACACAGCGCACCTTAGGAACACTTTATGTACTGGTTGCAGGGCATGTCCCATGTGTAGCTGACACATAGTAGGGCTATTGGTCATCCCTTGAGGCAATACGACCCATTCAAATCTCTGATCAGGCTCCTCATGATTACATGAGGGAAGCATGAAAGCAAATCTTTCTGTATCTTTTTTATATAAAGGTATGGAAAAGAAGCAATGTCTACTGCTATAATATGCCATTGTGAAGGCAAGGCCATCAACAATGGAAGCCCTCGTTGTACCGGGCCCATAGGTTGCATCTGATTATTTATAGCTCTTAAGTCATGCAATAATCTCCATTTTTCTGATTGTTTCTTAATCACAAATACAGGTGTATTCCATGGTGAAGTAGAGGGTATGATATGCTTTTGTGCTAGCTGTTCCTGTACTAGTTCTTGGGCTGCTTTCAATTTTTCTAAAGACAAGGGCCACTGAGGGACCCATACAGGTTTCTCAGTTTTCCAAGTGATGGGAATAACAAGATTGTGTTGAAACACCTGACATAGGAGGTAACAACAACTGTTTGTTCAGGGTTACTTTGGGGAAGACTTGGCTCTTTTAGAATCGGCCACCCAGAGGGCCAATCCTTCCTTGCTATAATGCTTTTGTCAGCACCAGCATCTATTCAATGCCTCCACTTGTGCCGAAGTGAAAGAGGCGGTAATGCCATAAGTTCTTACTGATTCGGCCAGTGACTTGATTACTGTAAAGTCCAGGGGCTCTTCGTAAAGATTCCCCTGGAGATCTTGGAACACAGGAAATGCCGACACCAGTTCCTGTCTTACTTTTCTCCATACTGCAGGGTTAAAGGACCAATCGTGGCTGCCAAAGCCACCCCCTCCATCTGAGTAAGCTGAGGGGGTGGATGGCAGGAGGCCACACTTCCCAGGAAGCAAGCACTCCCTCAGGGCTAGCCTCTTTCCCTTTTTTGAAACCAATTTCTTAGTTTCTCTTTCCTCTCCTGACTCCTCCAACCTTGACAGATCTTCTTCAGAACTACTGCTCTCAAGGCCCAAAAGCTGAAAATCCTCTAAATCCCGGTAAGTGTTTCCCCTGGAATCTGATCCTTCAGTTCTAAGGCCTCTCGCTTCTTCACTGCGCACCCCATCAGATCTTTCCTCTTTTAACTGTTCTAAAGCAGCCTGACCCCCTTCAATTGCCTCACAGCACCTGTGATCATCCAAACAACCTCGAATCACCCTCCAAATGTATCTCACGCCTGCCTTTAGAATTCCCTGCTCATAGTCAAAGTCTAAATCTCGCCCTAACTTCTCCCAGGAGGACACCGTTAGACTGCCCGTGACAGCAAACCACAGAGCTACAACGTCACATTCCTTTAAAAATCTCTCTAATACACTTTCCTTAATTTGCAGGCCCTTAGTTTGTAACAGCTCCTATAGAGCCAGAAAAATTGGACATGAGGTTGAAGACCCCATCCTTATACGACCTTTACTCCTTATTTTAAAAAATCTTTTCTGAGCCTTTACCAACCAGCCCCAGCCTTGCTAATGAAAGTGCTAATGAACACACAACACCAGATCCTTCTCTTTGCAGTTTATTCGGGCCTTTAATTTTACTTTCACTTTTGAGCTCAAGTCTGCAATAATTGTTACTTTCACTTTAAGCCAAAATTTGCAACTGCTGTGCTACTTTCACTTTGATCCGAAACTGCTGTGCTACTTTCACTTTGAGCTCAAGGCTGCCGTGTGTCCACAGCTGCAAAAGATTATACTCACTCGTCAGTGAGCTCCCTCTTCTCCGCCTTTACCTACAGGTTGGAGCTATCCCGCTCTCACTGTGGATCCCAATTTACCTGGGACTTACTGGTGCACCCCCCTGACTGCAGAGAGTTCTGAATCCTGTCGTTCGTTGGCGTGAGTTCAATTCTTATCTTCCTGGGTTTCGGCACCACTTGTCGAGTGCCACCTCGCCAGCAAGGAACACGCAATACCGGATCCTTTCCTTTGCAGTTTATTTGGGCCTTTAATTATCTTCTTGTCTCTCACTCACTCACTCTCACTCTCAGACATATGACGAACGACGAATGACCACTCTCTCACGACCGACGAATGACCCCAGGGGGAAGTCTGCTCGTGGCTAAATACCCTCTGGGCCTCCAATCCTGGTAAGCCACGTGGACATTGCCCATAGGTCCTGAGGCGCCGGAAGCAAGCCACCATCCTTGCCTACAGCCAATAAGGAGTTGTTTACTCCCGAGAGCACTCACCATCCCATCAGGAAGGTGGAAAGTGGAAACCAGCACCACCTTTAGGGCATGGTACAACGAAGCTCCCTACACATTTCCTATTTGTATTCCTTAATTTGTTGCTCTTGTCTTATTATTCTAGCTGATACTTCAAGGAATCATTCAGTAGGATAGAAGAAAGAAGTCAGCCCTGTCTCTGCTGGCTTCAGTGGCATTGCTTTGAAGTCACTTAGGAGATGCTGGTTGTATGAATTCATGTTTTCCTCGAATAATTCCTTCAGAGCTGTGATCATGAAAGATAGTTGACCTTTCTCAAAGTCCCTCTTTACAGCTCAGATGATTGTGCCATTTCTGTTGATAAACACTTCAGTGTGATTTATTCCATTTTTTTGCTTTGTATATATTGAACCAGATAGATAGTAGTAAAATAAATTATTTGTTGATATTTTTCCTAAATGTAACTGACCAGTTTTTGATTCTATATTTATCAAGAAGATCAGCCTACAATTTCCTTCCATGTGTACATCATGCCAATACTAGCTTTATCAAAGAATTTAGTAGTATACAACACCTCCTTTATGACTTCTGGGAAAAATTAGAGTGTTGTGTTCATTCTTTCGAGAATTCAGCAGTGGACACAATTGTCCCAGGCTTCTTTCAGCTAGAAGACATTTTATTGTAGTTTAATCTCATTACTTATTGTAGAACTCTCTAAGTTGTTTGTAATTTTTAAATTTTGAGGACCATAGAATACTGTTAACCACTATTATGATTTCAAATTGAGTTTTTAAGATGTATTCTGAAAATACTCTGATTTTCATGGGTTATCTATGACTCCTCTTCTATTTTTTTGACAGATGTTTCTTTATTTTTTATTTTTATAAAATAAAGACTCATTTTTTTAATCCATGTATTTCCTTGTTCAAGCTACCTTCCCCTTCTGGATCCTTCCCAGTCATTCTCTCTTCTCCCCATTCCTTCATCTCCTCCTCAGAAAGGGCAAGAGGTCCCAAGGTGAATTAGTTCAGCATCTACTCCAGGCAAGTCCAATTTTTTCATCCTAATATCAAGAGTAGATTAGGTATTCCTCTGGAGGGAATGAGCTCTAAGTTGCCAGTCCAAGGTGCTTTAGATCCCAAGCTGTGCAGTGGTTGTGGTTTCCAGTTTGGGTGTTCTTTGCTATTTGTTTAAAGTCCACTAATGAGTGACTACATCCCCTACTTATCTTTCTGGGTTTGTGACACCTCGCTCATGAGGATATTCTCCAAATCCGTCTATTTGCCTGCAAATTTTAGGATATTTTTTTCTTACTGTCGAGTAGTACTCCATTATGTAGATGTTCCACAGTTGTTAGTCCATTCTTCAGTTGATGGGCATCTAGGTTGTTTCCAGGTTCTTGCTATTGCAAATAATGCTGCTATAAACATAGTTGAGCTAATGCTTTTGGAGTATGAATGTGCATCTTTAGGGTATATGCCCAATAGTGGTGTTGCTGGATCCTTGGGGAGATTGAGTCACTGGAAAGCTGTCATATTTCATTTCAGAGTGGTTGCACAAGCTTACACTCCCACCAACAATGGAGGAGTGTTCCCCTTGCTTTGCATCCTCTCCAGCATAGGCTGTCATCTGTGTTTTTAATTTTAGTCATTCTAACAGAATTAAGGTTGTATCTCAAAGTTGTTTTGATTTGCATTTCTCTGATAGCTAGAGATGTTGAGCACTTTTTCAAGTGCTTTTCAGGCATTTGTTATTCTTCTGCTGAGAATTCTCTTTTTAGTTCTGAACCCTGGTTTTTAATTGGGTTATTAAGGTCTTTGGGCTCTAGTTTCTTAGGTTCTCCATATATTTTGGAGTTCAATCCTCTGTCACTTGTATGATTGGTGAAAATCTTTTCCCATTCTGTAGGCTGTCATTTTGTCCTATTCAGTGGACCCTCGGCTTTACAGAAGCATCTCAGTTTCAGGACGTCCCACTTTTTGATTGTTGTTCTTAGAGTCTATGTTACTGGTGTTATATTTAGGAAGTGGCCACCTGTGCCAGTGTGTTGGAGGGTATTTCCAAGTTTCTTTTCTATGAAGTTCAGTGTGGCTGGGTTTAGATTGAGGTCTTTGATCCACTTGGATTTAAGTTTTATGCAAGGTGATAAGTTTGGATCTATTTGCATTTTTTTACACACTACCATCCAGTTATGCCAACAGCATTTGTTGAAAATATTATCTTTTTTCCATTGAATATTTTGGTCCTCTTTGTCAAAGATCAGGTGACCTTAGGTTTTTGAATTAATGTCAAGGTCTTCAATTTATTCCATTGATCTACGGGTCTGTTTTTATGCCAGTATCAGTCTGTTTTTTATTACTGTAGCTCTATAGTATAACTTGAAGTCAAGAATGGTGATGCCTCCTGAGGTTCTTTTGTTGAGCAAGGTTGTTTTGGCAATCCTGGCTTTCCTGTTATTCTATATAAAATTGAGTATTGTTCTTTCCTGGTCTGTAAAAAATTGGGTTGGGATTTTAATGGAAATTGGATTGAATCTGTAGATTGCTTTTGGTAAGATTGCCATTTTCACTATGTTGATCCTACCTAACCAGGAACATGGAGGATCTTTCCATTTTCTGATATCCTCTTCAATTTTTTTCTTCAGTGATTTAAAGTTTTTGTCAAATAAGTCTGTTACTTTTTTTTTTTTTTTTACTAGAAATTTGTAGAATTATAGTCTGTTACTTTTTTAGATTATAGTTACTCCAAGGTATTTAATGCTATTTGCAGCTATTATAAAAGGTGTTATTTGCCTTATTTCTTTTTCAGCCATTTTATCTCTAGTGTATAGGAGGGCTACTGATTTCTTTCAGTTAATCTTGTATCCTGCTACATTGCTGAAGCTGTTTATCAGCTGTAGAAGTTTCCTGGTAGAATTTTGTGGGTCACTTCTGTATACAATAATCATATCATCTGCAAATAGCAATTGTTTCATTTTTTCTTTCAATTTGCATCCCCTTAACCTCCTTTCATTCTATTACTGCTTTTGCTAAAACTTTGAGAGCTATATTGAATAGATAAGGGCAGAGGTGACTTTGAAATTCAGACCACCATCCAGAGGTGAGCAGATTCCAGCACCTGGCCCACCCATCTGGAGAGTCCTTCTCTGGGACTGGGGTTAATCTCGAGAATCTGATCTCCGATTCTCCCTAGCAGACAGGAGCAAGGGTTTGGCTGTGAGGGGCTCCCCCAGTCATACCTAAAAGAGGGAATCCTTGTTAGGCCAGCACTGCCCCAGGTGAACTGCTTTATCAGAGAAGGACCAATGCTTTGAAATTCATACCCCTGTTCAGAGCAGAGTCAGAGATTGAGCAGACCCCTAGCTCAGAGGAGACAGGAGACACACAAGTCCTCTTGCAACAACTGACTAGGAGCTGCATAATCATGAACTACTGAAACCATGGGCAGACACCAGTGCAAAAACACATATAACAATATAAAGAACAACAAGGCAACACCAGAAGAAACTGATAGTTGTATAGCTACCAGACCTGACCAGAGCAATGAAGATGAAACAGAAGGAAACAACACCAAAAACATCTTTATTAAGATCATTGAAGCCTTCAAAGAAGATATAAAACATTCCCTTAAAGAACAAACAAAGCAAAACAAAAATTGGAAGAGATTTTCTTTCAAGTCCTTGAAAGAAAACCAAGAAAACGTAAACCAAAAAATGAAAGAAACATTCCAGGAACTAAAAACTGAAATAGAAGCAATAAAAAAGGCACAAAACAAGGCAAAGATGGAAATAGAAAATGTGAAGAAAAGAGCTGGAACTATAGATATAAGCATAACCAACAGAATTCAAGAGATGGAAGAGAGAATCTATGGAGTGGAAGACTCAGTAGTAGAAATAGATACATCAGTCAAAGAAAACACTAAAACCAAAAAAAGCCATAACACAAAATGTTCAGGAAATCTGAGACATCATGAAAAGACCTATTCTGAGAAATAGGAATAGAAGAAGGAAAAGAATACCAGATCAAAGGCACAGATAATGTATTCAATAAAGTTATAGAAGAAAAGCTAAAGAAGAAAATGCCTATAAAAATACAAGAAGTTTACAGAACACGAAATAGATTAGAACCCCCCCACAGAAGTCTGCTTGCCATATAATAATGAAGCCACAAAACATACAGAAAAAAGAAAAAATATTAAAGGCTGCAAAAGAAAATGGCCAATTTACCTATGAAAGCAGACCATCAGAATAACACCTGACTATTAAATGGAAATAATGAAAGCACAAAGAGCTTGGTCAGAAGTTATATAGACACTAAAAGAGCATGGTCGCCCACTTTGACTACTATACCCAGCAAAATTTATCAACCACCATAGATGGAGTAAAAGATATTTCATGACAAAGTCAGACAGAAAATACCTATCTAAAAATCTGTGACTCCAGAAAGCATTGGAGGGAAAACTCAAACCTAAGGATCCCAGATACACCCATAAAACCACAATCATTCAATAATCACACAGAAGAAAAGCACAGAGAAAAGAAATACATACAAGCCTACCACCAAAAAAGGAAACATCAATCAGTAGTCACTAATATCCCTTAATATCAAGGGACTCAACTCACCTATAAAAAGACACACAGTAGCAAGATGGATACTAAAACAAAAGCCACCCTTCTGCTGCAAAAAAGAAACACACCTCAACCACAAAGACAGACACAGGTTCAGAGTAAAGAGTTGGGAAAAGATTTTTCAATGAAATGGCCCTAAGAAACAAGCTGGGGTTGCCATCCTGATCTCAAACAAAGTAGACTTTAAATTTAAATAAACTAAAAGGGACCAAGATGGACACTACTTATACAATGCAGGACAAATTGCTCAAGAAGAGTTTTCAATCCTGAATATTTATGCCCCTAATATAAGGGCACCTATCTATGCAAAAGAAACACAGCCAAAACTCAAATCCCACATCAGCTCGCACACCCTAATAGTGAAAGACTTCAATATCCCACTTTCACCCTTGGATAGGTCAACCAGACAGAGACTCAACAGAGAAATAAAGATTCTAACAAAGGTTATGATGCAAATGGATTTAATAGATATTTACAGAAGCTTCCACCAAAATGCAAAGAAATATAAATATTTCTCAGTACCACATGGAACTTTCTCTAAAATTGACCATGGAAGAAATTATGAAAGAAATCAAAGTCTTCCTAGAATTTAACGAAAATGAATCCACAATGTACCCAAATTTGTTGGACACAATGAAAGAAGACTTAAGAGGAAAATTCATAGCACTAGATGCCTATATGAAAAACCTAGAGATTTCTCACACTAGAAAACTAACAGCACAGCTGAAAGCCTTAGAACAATTAGAAGCAAACTGACCTAGAAGGAGTGGACAGTGGGAAATAATGAAACATAGATATGAAATCAATACAATTGACATAAAAAGAACAATACAAAGAATCAATGAATCAAAGAGTTGGTTCTTTGAGAAAGTCAACAAGATAGGTAAACCTTGAACCAAACTAAACAAAAAGGAGAGAGAGAGTATCCAAATCAACAAAATCAGAAATGAAAAGGGGGACATAACAACAGACCCCCAGGAAATACAGAGAATTATCAGGTCACACTTTGAAAATATATATTCCATGAAAATGGAAACCTAGAAGAAATGGACAGCTTTCTGGACAGGAGCAATTTACCAAAATTAAATGAAGATGAGATTAATTACCTAAACAGGCCTATAATCCTTAAGGAAATTAAAGCTGTCATTAAAAGCCTCCCTCAAAATAAAAGCCCTGGTCCAGATGGTTTCAGTGCCGAATTCTACCAGACATTCAAAGAAGAATTACTACCGTTACTCCTCAAACTATTTCACACAGTAGAAAATGAAGGAATATTGCCAAATTCCTTTTATGAGGCCACAATTACCCTAATACCCAAGCCACTCAAAGACACAACAAAGAAAGAGAACTACAGACCAATTTCCCTCATGAATATTGCTGCAAAAATTCTCACCAAAATTTTAGCAAACCGTATACAGCAGTATATAAAAAATATCATCCACCAAGACCTAGTAGGCTTCATCCCAGAAATGTAGGGTTGGTTTAAAAATGAAAAACCATAAACGTTATCCATCATATAAACAAACTAAAGGAAGAAAAGCACATGATCATATCCTTAGATGCCGAAAAAGCCTTTGATAAAATCCAATACTCCATTATGATAAAAAGCCCTGGAGAGATCAGGAATACAGGGAAAATACCTAAATATAATAGAGGCGATTTACAAGAAGCCGACAGCCAGCATAAAACATAATGGAGAAAAACTCAAAGCAATCACACTAAAATCAGGAACTAGACAAGGATGTCCTCTCTCCCCTTATCTATTAAATATAGTTCTCAAAGTTTTAGCTAAAGCAATAAGAGAACAAAATGAGATTAAGGTGATACAAATTGTAAAAGAAGAAGTGAAACTATCTCAATTTGCAGATGATATGATTGTATATATAAGTGATCCAAAAAATTCTTCCAAGTAACTTCTATGGCTGACAAACACCTTCAGCAATGTAGCAGAATACAAGATTAACTCAAAGAAATCAGTAGCCCTTCTATACACTAAAGATAGAAGGGCTGAAAAAGAAATAAGGGAAACATTACCCTTCATAATAGCCGCAAATAGAAGTAAATTCCTTGGAGTAATTATAACCAAAGAAGTAACAGACCTATTTGACAAAAATTTTAAATGACTAAAGAAAGAAATTGAAGACCATATCAGAAAATGGAAAGCTCTCCCATGTTCCTGGATAGGTAGGATCAACATAGCAAAAATGGCAATTCTACCAAAAGCAATCTACAGATTCAAAGCACTGCCCATCAAAATCCCAGCACAATATATTTTGGACCTTGAAAGAACAATACTCAATTTCATTTGGAATAACAGGAAAGCCAGGATTGCCAAAAACAATATTGCTCAACAAAAGAACCTCAGGAGGCATCACCATTCCCGACTTCAAGTTATACTATAGAGCTACAGTAATAAAAACAGCCTGGTACTGGCATAAAAACAGACTTGTGGATCAATGGAATAGAATTAAGAATCCAGACATTAACCCGAAAACCTATGAATATCTGATCTTCATGAAAGTGGCCTAAAATATTCAATGGAAAAAAGATAGTATATTTAACAAATGATGTTGGCATAGCTGGATGATAGTGTGTAGAAAAATACAAATAGATCCCAGTCTGTCCCCCTGCACAAAACTGAAATCCAAGTGGATCAAAGACCTCAACACAAACCCAGCCATATTAAACTTGATAGAAAAGAAAATGGAAAATACACTTCTACGAATTGGCGCAGGCGACCACTTCCTACATATAACACCAGTGGTACAGACACTAAAACCAACAATCAATAAGTGGGATCTCCTGAATCTGAGAAGCTTCTGTAAAGCCAAGGACACTGTCAATAGGACAAAACGACAGCCTACAGAATGGGAAAAGATTTTCACCAACAGTACAAGTGATAGAGGAATGATCTCTAAGATACATAAGGAATTTAAGAATCTAGAGCCCAAAACCTTGAATAACCCAATCAAAAAATGGGGTTCAGATCTAAAATGGGAATTCTCGGCAGAAGAATTACGAATGGCTGAAAGCACCTGAAAAAGTGATCATCATCTTTAGCCATCAGAGAAATGCAAATCAAAACAACTTTGAGATACCACCTGACATCTTTTAGATTGGCTAAGATAAAAGACACAGAGGACAACCTATGTTGGAGAGGATGTGGAGCAAGGGGAACACTCCTCCATTGTTGGTGGGAGTGTAAGCTTGTTCATCCCCTCTGGAATGCATTATGGTTGTTTCTCAGTGAATCAATCTCCCCAAGGATCCAGCAATATCACTTCTGGCTGTATACCCTAAAGACACACATTCACACTCCAAAGGCATTAGCTCAACTATGTTCACTGCAGCATTATTTGCAATAGCATAAACCTGGAAACAATCTAGATGCCCATCATCTGAAGAATGGATTCACAAACTTTGGTTCATCTTCACAATGGAGTACTACTCAGCAGTAAGAAAAAATGATATCCTAAAATTTGCAGGCAAATGGATGGATTTGGAGAATATCCACCTGAGCGAGGTATCACAAACCCTGAAAGATAAGCAGGGGATGTACTCACTCATTAGTGGGCTCTAAACAAAAAAACAAAAAGCAAAGCATGTTCAAGCTGCAAACCACAACCTCTGAACAGCTTGTGACCTGAAATACCTTGTATTGGCACCTTGGATCTCCCTGCCTTCATAGGAACATTTTTCCCATTTTTGATGTTGGGGTGATGAAATTGTACCTGCCAGGAGTAGATGCTGAGTGGGATCATGGGACCTCCTGCCCTTGCTGGGGAGGAGATGGGGAGATGTGGAGTAGAGAGAGAGAGACTGGAGGGTACAGGAGGGTGAAGGGAGCTTGAACAAGGATATACACAGATAAAATATTACTTTATTCATAATAAAAGTAAGTAAATAAATAAAAACACCAAAGTTAATGTTGGCCATGCTGAGTGAGATGCAATTAACAATGATGGAAGTAACCTAGTGCAATTCTGTTTAGACATAAGATATATCTGTTTTGTACTTCAGTTGCTGATGTTTACATAGAAATGTCAGAAATAGAGTCTAGGATATGAGAGAAGTTAAGATCCATGCTTAATATTTCCCATAGTTAGAAGTCAGTGTCACCTGCAATCAAAAAGAAAAAAAAACATGGTGGTGTTGAAATGTTTGGCTCAATGTCTTCCTGGCATTGATTGGCATTGGAGTTGGAATCTAAATCATCAGGTTGTGGTACTATAATTGCCTGAATCAGATTCATTTTGAAGTGAAATCCTAAGTACCTTATTTTTACACACTCAACTATAGATAGAGTGTACCCTGAGTTTTGGTGATGATAGCCTACTGAAAAGTAAGTCACAAGTGACTACAGGACATGCAGTTGGCAGATATCAAGGAACATGGAAAATGAGGAATATAGATAAAATGATTGCACAAAATGGCCATACAAAGCATGGTTTAGTAAATACACAAAAAGTATCAATACAAAAAGACAAATCAATCTGTCTTATTTGTTGTCTTACAGTTCTGCCAGTCATAAAGATCCATGTGTTGATTGAGGTTTATGAAACATAATTCAAATTAGATGCTCTCAATAAAGGTCCAGCTTGCTGCTCTGTAGTGGGATGCAGGGGTTACCCGAGGAAGCATTAGTGACCTCAGCGAATCCTAGTGAACTCAGAAGATCCAGCCCCTGATGGGGCATGGCCAGGATTGATCGAGTCCCCAGAACTCATTTTCCCTGTTTGGTTTCTGCTTTCTCTGGTGGTACACTGAACATTCAGAAAGGAATTTCCGACCGTCCTAGAATTGCATCAAGGATGTCTGGTATTGTGAGTGCTTGCTTAACCCTATAATAAAGATTAATCTTAAAAAAAAGATAAGGGCAGAGGGTACAGCCTTGTCTAGTTCCTGATTTTAGTGGGATTGCTTTGGATTTTTCTCCATTTAGATTGATGCTGACCATCGACTTCTTGTAAATCACTTTTATTATATTTAGATATTTTCCCTGTATTCCTGATCTCTCTAGGGCTTTTATCATAAAGGAGTGTTGGATTTTGTCACAGGTTTTTTCACTATCTAAGACTATGATTATGTAGGTTTTTTCTTTCAGTTTGTTTGTATGATGCATGACATTTACAGTTTTTCGTATGTTGAACCATCCCTGCATTTCTGGGATGAAGCCTACTTGATTGTGGTGATGGCATGTTGTTGTATTCTGTTTGCCAGAATTTTGTTGAAGATTTTTGCATCAATATTCATGAAGGAAATTGGTCTGTAATTCTCTTTCTTTATTGTGTCTTTGAGTGGCTTGGGTATCAGGGTTATTGTGGTCTCATAAAAAGAGTTTGGCAATATTCCTTCAGTTTCTACTATGTGAAATAGTTTGAGGAGTAATGGTAATAATTCTTCTTTGAATGTCTGATTGAATTCTGCACTGAAACCATCTGGATCTGGGCTTTTTTTACTTGAGAGGCTTTTAATGACAGCTTCAATTTCCTTTAGGGTTATGGATTGTTTAGGTATTATACACACATGCAAACACACAGAACTGTTGATAGGAATGCATACAGATACATGTGCATATTAAAGAAAAAAAGTGAAAAAGTATACACACAATCACATGTCCAACTATGCACAATGGCACTAGCCAGGGAAAAACACACAAACATACATGCATCTATACATTCAGAATATATACGAATGAACAAAAGAACTACAGAGACATGAATTTACACAAGCAGGCAAAGATATCAGCACACAGAGACATTTGCACACATAAACATAAACATTCACATTCAATATCCACAGCTATCCAGACATACATACACATTCAATACACACAGGCATAGGTAGCTACATACATACACAAAGTAGGACAATATATTTCCACTGTAGTGTGGCAGAGAATGGAAATGAAGTAAGAAGTATGGACCCCATGGAATTTTTGTCAGAGGCATGACTCTGAAACATTCTTGGAGCATGAAAAGTGTGAAGGCAGATGCTCCATGAAAAAGTGGGTTGGGATTTAGATGCATTGTAGAGTGCAGCTGCTAGCTTCATAGAAATAATCTGTGAAAGTGTGGAGACTCAGGGAGATGTGCCGCACTCTCATGAGGATGAAAAGAGAGAGGATACAGGACACTGTGAGCCAGAGTGCTGAAGTGTGACACCATAGCTGAGTTATCAGGGGTCCATGGCTGAAGAACACATTCATTGTATCCAGCACTGCTGGTAGCTGTTCTTGAAACTAAAGGTTTTGAGGGGGAAGATAAAGTATTATGGCATACTTTAATGAGAATACAGCCAAGAATATGGAGATTGAGAACACAGAAGCCCTTATTATTGTCTTAGATAAAGATTCTCAGATGTCACTTCCCACTCTGATGACATTTTCTTTCCTGACAAGGCATTCAGAGAATAAGTGAAAGCAAAGACAGGTGTTTAATTACAGAAATTAGTACCATGTATTCATGAGGTCCAAAGAAAACAGTAAAACCAGCCTATAGAATGTATGGGGGCTTTGTGAATATGGGGTACCACCCAGCTCAGAATATACATGCTGCAGTGAGACCAGGAGCACAGAGGCACCATGGTGACCATGCAGCTGCTCTTGCTGACTTTGGTTCTGTCCCTGACCTCTGGAGAGCAATCATCCTACCAGAATTATCAATATGCCACTTCTGATGAGGTAAGAGTGCTTGGCAGACTGAATATATACACCAGGTTCTCATGGATTGGAGTAGAGTTTCGGTAATGCTGATGAAAGCCGAAAATGCACATTACTAAGGTGCTCTGTTTTTAACTCACTGTCTGTCCTCCAGTGTGAATTTTCTTGATATCTCACATTAGAGGCACCCAGAAGCCAAGTGATGGTTTAAGGATGCCACTGTCTTACTATATGTTACAGAAACCCATGGACACCTCTGTCAGCTCTTGATCATCTAATAACCTTTGATTAATTTGACAGAAATGACTCTGTTCAGTTTCTATTACTCAATGAAAGTTTCATGCAGGATGATGTACAAATGCAGGGCTGCTGTTTTCAGAGGGCTGAGCATTGCTGGATTTAGAAGTATCTAGAGGGGTAGACTTCCTAAGATGTTTTGATGTTTAAATTGATGATGTATTTTAAGAATACGAAAGACTCTGCAGATGATTAACCTTCCTCCAAAGCTGTGGCACTGATAGATAAAAATGCCTAATGTGGCTTCCCTGATTTTTCATGCCCCCCTTCTTATAATACAGTTGATCTGAAGGCAAACACTCCCCATAGATGAAGCTGGTGTCTGGGTACCCTGCCTCTCTCTGAAAATTACAGCTCAACCTGGCCCTTAGATCCTCTCATTCTTGGATTAAATGGACTGGCCATCTCCCGATCATGCTCTTAGCCTGGTGCTTTGGTGATTTTCTCTGTAAGACTTCTGCAGGAATCCTGGAATCAACCTGTGGGAATGATATCTCCCACTCAAAAATCTCAGTACTATGCTGCCTGGATTTGCTCACTCATGATAGAGAGAAGTAACTATGACCTTTTTGATGCTTCAATGAATCATATCCCTTCAAAAGGTGAAGGGACATTACCCCAGCCCCCTTCTTCATCTCCATCTATCTCAACTCCTTCTTAGAAATTTTTGCTTGGCTTCCTCATTCTGTGCTCTCCTTCAGAAGTGGCTTTGCTCTCTAGCTTCTAGGAAAGTGGTACATAATTCGCTGGGCAGGAAATGTGATTCTTCCTGAAAAGAAGAAGGCCAGCCCACTGCCACCATTCATATTCGTCAGAAACATTATTGGCAAGTTGGAGTTTAGGATGAACATCTCGTGAGTACCTGCCCTCAGAGGGTCCTCTCCATACTAGGCTCCATGGACTCACCACATTAACCATGTACATGTCCCTGGTATTATCTGGGCACTCAATGTCAACATGGAGTCCTTTTGTATTGTCTAGGCAATGTGTAAGGTGACTTCTGTAAGCACAAGAGAGGTTTTCATAGGACACAAGATACAAAGAGAAGGTCCAGTGCTCTCTCCTATGCTAACCTCTTATGAGACTCCTGGAGGGTTGGAGATTTCTTTCCTAGCAGTGAAAGAAATGCTCTGGAGCCAATTTAAATGCTGTGCTTATTTTGGTGAAAGCACAGAACCTCAATATTTTTCTGAGTTTTATGTTCAGTGAGAACCCAGGGTTAGGGACAGTAGGTCCAGGACTTTGTCTTCTGGGGGACACCTTTGGAGACACAGTAGCAGAATCATGCCCTGATTCTGCCCTACTAGGGAAAATGGCATTGGCTGACAGAAATCCTTATCGGAACTGGGACATCAGGCAAGTCTTTAGATATGCATCACATCTTTCTGGTCTTCTCACCTGCTGTGAAGTGGGACACACAAGGAGGTGACACAGGGTTTGTGAAATGCCATGTGATAATACTGAACTAGCTGTTATATGTATCAGAAAGAGGGTCTGTGGTCAACTCATTATATAGGTCAAAGATGGCAATAGGAAAAGAAAGAGATGATGTTACAGAGAGAGCCATGCTTTTGTCCTGTGTTATAGAAGACCTATTGGATGTATTGAGTTCAAGATATATATGGATGACATGGAACCTGGTCTCTTCAACATCTGTAAGTGTTTGGGTTTATGTGCTTTCTTTTCTAGTACCATTGCCTTTTAGGTAAATGATTAATTTTTCTCCACAGGGCCAAGTCACCACATCAGAATCATATTTATGCGTGGGAAAGACTTTGCTCTTGCTTCTTATACAAATAATGGCAAAACCGTTAAGCATATTTTGGCAATGCTTATGGGTGAGTCTAACTCTGCCTAAGATTGTAAAAAATGGGCTTGAGGGGCAGTAAATACAGAGTGGGTCAATATCTCCTGATCTCAATTTCTAGTTTACTACTTTGGAGTCTTTTCTGAAATGCCTGGGGTCTTTGAGAGAGGGATTTGTAGGTTCTTGATGTGTTTTCAATCCTCTCCAGATCATTTGTGAAGCAAAAGGCCCACAGCTCTCTCCAGACTCCTGAGCCCTATCCATCTCCCTTTACTTCTCAGGCAGCCTGTTTTCTGGTTCTGTTCTAAGAAGGGATCTGCTTGGTATTATTTCACACAGGTGACATGAAAAAACATGTGGAGACAATGTGCTGCTGTCATGGTAGCAGGGCCTAGTCTGATATTCAGACTGTGGAAGACAGAGTTGTACTCAAAATGTGTTACACATAAGTTGCTCCCCTTTACTCAGATATGTCTGAGGTACAGAAATCCACATTTATCATACTACCAGAAGTGAAATGAAGGACAAATAGGTGTAAGAGGGCTTCACGTATAGTTTCAACCAGTGATAATTAGAGAAAAATATCTTGTTGCTCTCTCCTTTTATATGTAGTTTGAAATGTAATGAGAAGCTCAAACAAGGCTTAGAAAATCTCAGTTATTTAGTGTTTTTGATCTGCAAGCATGGAGACCCGAATTCATGTTACAAGAGCTCATATAAAGAGCTAGAGATTGCTGAGAGTGCCTGTAACTCCATTATTGTGGTAAAGACAGTAGATCCTCAGAACTGGATGCCCAGAGAATCCAGACACAATGATGAAGTTCTAGTTCAGTGAGTGTCTGTGTCTTGAGGAAACAATACTGAGAGTTGTGGATGAAGATGATGAACATCATGCTCTGGTCACATTGGTTGCAAATAGACATACCCAACCAGCTACCATACATAAACATTAATACACACACACACACACACACACACACACACACACCCTTTTCCAGATCAGAGCCGAAAAGGACTTAGTCAGTATGTATTTCCTGAAGAGAGATTTTTGTTCCCACCTTGGAGACTGCAGGTGTACTAATTGTTTCTTGCTGTGTTTGTTCTCAGAGGAGAGTTTTGGACATTGTATTATACATGGATAGCACTTGTGTCCAAAGTTACCAGTTTTAAGTCAAGACCTGACCATCACCAGTCACTTAGAGTCACAGTTCTGGTAGCACATTTCTAGCCTCTGCTTGTGTTCTCCCATAGCTTTTCTCTCATGATCCTCCTGAACTTCAAGTTCAGAGAATACTATGCTTTCTTCCTCTTCAGGGTCAGTCTGACAACCCGTAGTCTTCAGCCAGGTGTCTCCGCACGCAAGACATTCTAACAATAGCCTATGAATCTCTCAGTCTAAACATGAAGACTCTAGACATCAACACCTGTTGTTATCTGTTAAAATGCTCTCACCTGATTCCCCTCTTGCTCAGGAATATTCAGCTAAAGATGTTCTTTTTATGGCTTGAAATCTTTCTAGTCTCAGAAAAATACATGAGTAATTTGTATTTTGTGGGTTAATTTTTTGTAGTAGAAATATTTTCCACTCCTTTGTTTCATTTATGTGTGTTTTGCAGGTCGCCACATGGCTCCAACACGATCAATTCTATTGGATTTTGAAGAATGTATAGAATCACTTGGGCTGAAACAAAAAGACATTAACAGCCCTAGATGTGATTGTAATGAGATTAATACTTTGCTTATATCTATTTCCCTTCCATTCATGATTTTCTTGTAAGACAATGATCATACAATCACCCACCTAAAACACCTCTTTTTTGTTTTTCAATAGATACCTGTGAGTTATCCAAAGAGACTTAGTGTGTGGAGAAGTACCAAAGAGTCTACACAGGACCTGGGACCTGGGGCCTCTGTACTCAGCATGTCATCCTGTAGATGCAATGCTAGGTGCCAAGAAAAGGCATGCCCCACATCCACATCCCTCTAATGCCTCAGCTTTTAGTAAAAGTGGTAGATATTTTCTTCTGTATATGTCTTGTGTAATCAAATGGTGTCTGAATTTGTTTTACTCTGTTGTTAAAAGGCACATGGATCTGCTCTTGATCACTAGTATTTCATGAGCCCATACATAAGTTACATGTCATGACACACAGGGTCACAGGGGTCAGCTTTGGCATCCAGAGAATCTAGAGAGAGAGAGAGATAGAATAGGAACATTGTTATGTCTAGTGAAGGTAGAAAAGGGTTATCAGAGTACCAGCCAAGCAGATGTGCATTAATGCAAGTACCTGGGGTCAAAGCATTTCCCTCATGTTCTAGTGTCTAATGTTTGATTGTTGCCATGTTGTAAGTACCATGTTGAAGGTGGTGAGGGGTCTGTAAATGTGGAATGCAGGGCTTACAGGCAAGGCCTTTACTTATCTATGTCAATTAGGTAATCTGAGGCTGAGGTCACCAGTAGCAGAGAGGTCCAGATACAGGAATTCCAGATATAGAGGAAGTCAAATACAATCATTCTCCTCCCCAAACCCAAATAAAATAAAAGGGAACATTTACACCACATCTCCACTTAGTCCCCAAAATTTTCTTTTGCACACCACATACCTTTTCTTGCATAAATATATTTTCATACAAAATGCAGTAATCCCCCTTTGGCTGTCTTCCCAAACTCAAGGAAGTAGGTGTCTTTAATGTAGTAACTCAAATCAGCCTAAAGTCAGGCTCTTTATGAGGTTCCTGAGGGCCAAGCTTATAGGACCATGAAACATATGCATGAAAATTAATTTTATCTGGCCCCTCCCTTTGTGTATGCTAACCATAGAGGATTTGTAGCTTGAGGATGGAATTGAAGGGAAATTCTCAGAAGACACAGTCATAGCTCAGGATGAATATGTTTATGGTTCAGGATGAAGGATGGATCCTCTTCATGGAAGTCACAGAAAGGCTATTTGTTATGCCTTTTAGCTGTCTCACACAGAGTTTCTGGGACAAGAAAAAGGCAGTATGATTATGTGATTATTGTTAAGTATTGTGTGAGTTGACAAATACCTTCTCACATCTGATATATCAATCACATACAAAGGAGCAAAATACAGTTTCACTGAAAAGCAACTAGGTGAACCAAAGTGTAATATGATTATGTAATTATCAAGGTGGACAGGTTCCTTACAGGGGTATGACTGACCTGTAAGAAGCCACACTACTGAAAAGACTCACCTAGGCATGAATGGCACATTCCTCATAGCTATATAAATGGAGTTTTCTTAGTTCACCTTTTGTATATTTCTTTTTAATTTTTTTTATTTTTATAGAATAAAGTCCCATTTTTTATCATGCATCCCCTTGTTCTAATTCCCTTCCCCTCCCAACCTCTCCCAGTCAGTCTTCAGCCTCCTTCCTCCCCAGCCCCATTTCCTTCCCAGAAAGGGCAAAATGTCCCAAGGTGGATCAGCTCAGCATCCACTCCAGGCAAGTCTGATTTCCTCATCCTATTATCTAGACTAGGTTATGTGTTCCTCTGAAGGAAATGGACTCCAAGGTGCTAGTCCATGCACAGAAACACAGTCTGAACCCTCCCCTGGAAGCTCCACATACTGCCCATGCCAGTGGACAGTTGCCTGTCCTTGGAGGGCTTAGTTCTTTTTTCAGATATTTCCCAGGTGGCTGTTCTTGATCCAGTGAGCTCCCCAAAGATCCAGCCAGCTATCACTGTGAGAATTTTTCTCATAGTCCCTATCCCCTTGCTCATATAGAGTCTCCTCCCCTGCTATTAGCTGGACCAGGGACTCAGCCCAGGGCTCAGCCATGTATCCCTGCCTCTACTTCTATTCATTGTTGGGTATAAGTTCTGTGATGGCGCTTAGGGTGGTTATTCATTTGATTATGGGGGAAGTCCTGTTTAGTCAACACCTTCACTATTGGTTGGTGACCTAGGCAGGGACATCCTGTGAGTTCTTGGAAGAAAAAGGACCCTAGCACCTGGTCTTTTTTCAACCCCATGTTTGCTTCCTCTATTAAGATCTCCATCTCTTTTTTTTTCTCCCTCCTTGTTGTTTCTCTCACTTAATCTTCTCTTTCTCCATGATTTGTTCCCATCTCTTCTTGGTTGCACATTCTTCTACAATAAATGAGTATGTTGAGTGCCATCAATGCTGTGAATCCCTTGTGTGAGGAAATCACTCAAAATTGTAATCCTTTGAGAAGGCTCATTCACCCTGTGACCTCTACCCCTAGGAAACTCAAATGCTCTTGTGCCATTTTTCTGTGATAAGACAAGTGATAATTGACCTTCTTTAACCATTTAGATCACACAAGGAAAGAATGACTGATGTCTATGGTATCCCATGCACACTTGACCCACTCAGTAGGCTGGTTGGCATTGCTTTATCAACAGAGTATAGGCCATGGGATTTAGACAGTTGGCATAAAAGACATTATTCAGAATACCCCCTGATAGAGCAGAGTTGGATATATAAATGTTCCCTTGATGATTTTTATCCTGTCCTAGAAGCAGAAAGAGGTTCATGTAAATGAATGAGATTTCATAAGGAAAGCTGGTATAAATTTAAAGGCTGTAGCAATGGGCAGAAGAACTTTCTTGAATCAGAGAGTGTGATATTATTTTGTGGTCATCCTGAGTATGACCTCAGCAAATGTGAAGCAATGTTCTTCTTGACTGGAGAACCTAAAGTCAAAAGCAGCTCAGAAGTCTGGCCACAGACAACTTTGTTTCTGGGGTAGGATAGAGGTAAGTTGGATCTTATAAACACTGGATATGTAGCTTGTTTCTTGAACTTCATGAGAGTTGACTAATTACAAATCCTCCAGGTTACAATGGGTCTTGTTCTAGGTTTTTAGAGTTTTTGTGGTCCCAGAGTGTGACAGTAGTGTTGAGACTGTATAGATTTTTATATAAATTACTCTAGTATTAATAAAACCTGAGCAACCAGGAATTTAAATAAAAACTTGATAAATCCAAGGAAGAGCAGAGGGTCAATCAACTGACACTACTCTTCATGTTTTAATCATCCAGATGCTCCAGAAATCTTCATCCCTTCCCTTCCCTCTTTCTTCCTGATAGTCTCAGTCTCTCTCTCTTTCTCTCTCTCTCTCTCTCTCTCTCTCTCTCTCTCTCTCTCTCTCTCTCTCTCTCTCTCTGTGTGTGTGTGTGTGTGTGTGTGTGTGTGTGAGAGAGAGAGAGAGAGAGAGAGAGAGAGAGAGAGATCCTCAGTCTTCCAACAAATCTCTGGCTAATCCTGGTGAACCAGTCACTGACTGTGTCCTTGATGTCCTTGATTTAAGGTGCATCTAGTGGAACAGCAGAATAACAGTTTGAACGATTATCTCACAGCATTTCCACATTTATGTCTTAAGGAAAGGGAAGGGTTTTGTATCTCTAACATAATAAAACTATATATAATAAGAACAACTATCAAGTTAAAAAATATATTCATAATATTCAGTTCAATAGTATTTGAAGAATAGAAAGAAAATGATCCATTATCTATCCAATCTTGGTGATTCTAAAGTTTTGTACCAAATTTATTTTCTATCAAAACAACTGAAAATTTAGCTATAACTAATCTTCAACCTTATCAGAAATGCAAAACGTATATATTTCCTAATTAGACATAATGAACAGATAGTAAGTTGCTAAATTAAATTAAAAATGACATAGACCTACAGGCCTAGACTATCTGATAGACTTTTCTGTGAAGCAGGAAGTTTGAAGGACTGTTCTATCTTGTCTTATCAAAGATTAGCAGTCTCCTTCTTTTGTGGCCTGCTTATTTTATTTGGACAGCATACTGTCAGTAGTTGAGGGAAGACATTTTTGGCCCAGTAGGTAACTTTTTGCAACAAATGAAATTAAGCTCTATATTAAGTTTCTTTGATATCAGTCATTCTCTTTCAAAGTAATTTGGTGCTGCCAGGGGCAAATATGTGTTATTGTCATGAAAAGTTTAGTGTTGTTAGCAATTTCCCAGTGGATTTCATTTTCTGTTTATTGTAGAAAAGCATATACCAGACAGTATCTTTCTGAAAGGGTAGAGATGTACACAGCTCCATGGATATATTGGAAAGCAGAGCAGGAAGGCAGGACTGTAAGTCTTCAAATTCTCCAAAGAATAGGCCAATGAAAGCACTTCTGTGCTTTTTGTTCCCTCCCTACTGCAAGCAAGGGCAACACCACACCCACAGCCCAAGTTACAAGTTCAGATTCAGCAGTCTTCAAATGGTACTCAACTACGGAAACTCAATTAAAAATTTAGATTATTGCCATAATTTGAAATTTAGAGACCAAGAAACAAAACCAGCAAACATATTTGGACTGTAAATCCCATGATTCTTTAGCATTATTTCATGCTCTAGTCCAGGAGATAAGGGGGCAGAACAAGGAAACTAAAAACAAGAGCTAAATTATATGACAGATTAGATTCCTACCCCTAAAGGTATTTATTTTCATACCCTGAAAAAAAGGAACAGTACGTGAAAACATAAACCATTTTAAAACTGTGATATATTGGGGTTAGTACTAGGAAATGAGTTTGTACAGAAGATACAGAAATGAATGAAGTGGACATGAATGATGTCTCAGGAAAGAATAAAATGTGTGCACAGGACATTCTGAGGGAGAGAGGTGCCCCTCCAGTTAGAGTTACGAAAGATCAAAGAAGGGAGCCAGCCTAGGGACTGAAATTTTCAATTTCAAATTGAAAATACATTTCTTCAGTGATTTAAATCACTGAAGAAAGAAACTGAAGAAGATATTACAAAATGGAAAAACCTCCCATGTTCCAGGGTAGGTAGAATCGGCACAGTAAAAATGGCAATTCTATCTAAATCAATCTACAGATTCAATGCACTGCCCATCAAAATCCCAACACAATATTTTACAGACCTTGAAAGGACAATACTTAACTTCACTTGGAATAACAGGAAAGGTAGGATTGCCAAAACAATTTTGCTCAACAAAAGAACCTCAGTAGGTATCACCATCCCTGACTTCAAGTTATACTATAGAGCTACAGTAATAAAAACAGTCTGGTACTAGCATAAAAACAGACTTGTGGATCAATGGAATAGGATTGAGGATCTGGACATTAACCCAAAAACCTATGAACACCTGATCTTTGACAAAGAGGCCCAAAATATTCAATGGAAAAAAGATAGTATCTTTAACAAATGGTGTTGGCATAGCTGGATGGTAGTGTGTAGAAAATGCAAACGGATCCAAGCTTATCACTCTGCACAAAACTCAAATCCAAGTGGATGAAACACCTTAACATAAACCCAGCCACACTGAACTTGCTGGAAAAGAAAGTGGGAAATACCTTCAATGAATTGGCACAGGAGACCACTTCCTAAATATAACAACAGTAGCACAGACACTAAGAAGAAGAATCAATAAGTGGGACCTTCTGAAGCTGAGAAGCTTCTGTAAAGCTGAGGATCCACTCAATAGGACAAATCAACAGCCTACAGAATGGGAAAAGATTTTCACCAACCCTACAAGTGATAGAAGACTGATCTCTAAAATATATAAAGAGCTCAAGAAACTACAGCCCAAAACCTTGAATAAACCAATCAAAAAATGGGGTTCAGAACTAAAAAGGAAATTCTCAGCAGAAGAATTACGAATAGCTGAAAGACACTTGAAAAAGTGTTCAACATCTTTAGCCATCAGAGAAATGCAAATCAAAATAACTTTGAGATACCATCTTACATCTGTCAGATTGGCTAAGATATAAGACACAGATGACAGCCTATGCTGGAGAGGATGCGTGGCAAGGGAAACACTCCTCCATTGTTGGTCTGAGTGTAAGCTTGTTCAGCAACTCTGGAATGCAGTATGGTAGTTTCTCAGAAAACTGAGAATCAATCTCCCCAAGGACCCAGCAATACCACTTCTGGGTGTATACCCTAAAGAGGCACATTCACACTCCAAAGGTATTAGCTCAACTATGTTCATAGCACCATTATTTGTAATAGCAAGAACCTGGAAACAACCTAGATGTCCCTCAACTGAAGAATGGATTAACAAACTGTGGTACATCTACACAATGGAGTACTACTCAGCAGTAAGAAAAAATGATATCCTAAAATTTGCAGGCAAATGGATGGATTTGGAAAATATCCTCCTGAGGGAGTTATCACAAACCCAGAAAGATAAGCAGGGGATGTACTCAATCATTAGTGGACTCTAAACAAAAGCAAAAAGCAAAGTATGTCCAAGCTGCAAACCACAACCACTGAGAAGTTTGGGATCTGAAACACCTTGGACTGGCACCTTGGAGCCCACTCCCTCCAGAGGAACACCTGACCCATTCTTGATGTTGGGGTGAGGAAAGACGATCTGCTGGGAGTGGATGCTGAACTAAGCCACATTGGGACGTTGGGACCTCCTGCCCTTGCTGTGAAGGAGATAACGTGATGGGGAGAAGAAAAAGTGACTTGAAGGGGCTGGAGGGGGAAGGGAGTTTGAGCAAGGGTATACATGGATTAAAAATATGACTTTATTCATAATAAAAAGAAAAATAAAGAAAGAAAAGAAAATATTTTTAAGAGTTTTCTAAATTTAATGTAAGAATACATCAACAGGACAGAATTAAAAGGACACGTTTTAAAATGTTCAACTTAGACAAGCTATAGTAAAATAATAAACATTCAAATGAAGAAAAAATAAAAGCAATCAGTGAAAAATAAATGTATTTTCTTTGTAGTTTTGTTCACATGAACAGGGATGAAAATGGTCTTTGAATTTTAAGT
This sequence comes from Sigmodon hispidus, assembly GCA_004025045.1. Lineage (NCBI taxonomy): Eukaryota > Metazoa > Chordata > Mammalia > Rodentia > Cricetidae > Sigmodon > Sigmodon hispidus. Next base: position 30,971 of record PVIH01017046.1, read on the forward strand.
TATAGTGATTGAGAAGTAGCAGGCAGTAAGTAATACATTTAAAATATTTAGAAATAGATTAATGTATGATTTTAGGTCCACTTAAAATACATTTAGAACTGCAAGTAAATGAAAACTAAAGAAAACTGTCATTATCCTATTTGTGTATAGAGCTACAGTAAGAAGAAAGTTAATATAAAAGGGATGTCTCCTAACTTGTAGTTCAGTAATGAAGGTGAGGATTAGCAGTAATGAAGGGTAAGTGTGGCCAATCTAAGTGAACTCAGTTATATAAAACAGTCATATGAATTGCTTCTTAGGAATCACAACACCTGAGTGAAATCACAGACTTGAATGTGGGTAACATAACAGATACTATGCTGAAAAAGCCAAATACTAAGGAAAACAAATAATAAAAAATAAGGAAATAGTTTAAATCCATTTCTAACAAATATGCTGTTTTTTATACTACATCATTGTTTATTCAAAATAAATTTGTTTTTACAATTTCTATGTAATACTCACTGATGTACATATCCTAATAAGACACATTCTCTGTCCACCAGTACATTTAATCTAGGTTAAGAACACATTCAGATTATAATAAAATTCAGAATTACTTTCATTTTTAACATTTTAAATGCCATATTCTGTAAGTTTATAAAGCATTTAAAGACCATCCATCTATTTAAACTATGTCCTTGTTTGACCTTGAAAACATACCTAACATGATTAGAAGTTTAGTTGTTAAAGATAACTAACTACAAATTGTATTTTTTTGTTATCCTAAGTAACTTTTAAAAACTAAAACTTTACATCACATTTTAAAATAAGATGCATAGGAACATTACCCTAAATGAGAAATAGAAACATATAAAACACTATAGCAAATATAACCTTAAAGTCATATCAAGATACAAAAATATCCTAAACAAGAATAGAAAGATATATATAGTATACAAAAACCTAAAATTTGTATTCATGGACAAAAATTCATACCAATGTAAAATATTTGAGCCTAGTATTTGTTTCTTTAGTTTTAAAGTATATTCAATAATATACCCTTTTATCTTACCATTTTTGTATCTCCCCTTTTTTCAGAACAAGGTTCCTCAATCTAATTTCCCTTGCTTAATTTCTTCCCAGATCATTACCAATAACAACTTGCAACCAAACTCTGTAAATTATGACAAATATTCATCAAATGACCCAAAACTACCAGCCATACCTTTTGGTTATGTGGGTATTATGGTCTTTTTGTTTGGGAAAGTGACAGCATCTTTAGGGGACTGGGAGAGCCAGCTGTTCCCCAGTCTTTGTATAGTAGGAAAGTGAAAGGCTTCCCTGAAATTCTGGCTATATTAGTCTATGATGCTATACCAACTCAGCTAACTGCCTTGAAACCGTCATGAGAAGATTATAGCCCTAAGTTCATGTCATGTCATATTTGTCAGCTTAGTGGCATTACCACAATCCAGCTAGAATCATCCATGTTGAGCCACATCATTGTTTTAGAGATATCAAAGATTGTAGTTAGGAATGGTCACAGATCACTCTAGAAATATTTACCACTTTAAATGTCACATGCAGAAGATATTGGAGTGATTAAAGATCCAGAATCTATTAAACACTTCTGGAGGACATAAACTTAGTTCTAGTTACTTGCTTCAGACTCCAGATTGAAATCATGTACAGAAAGGCAGATGAAGTCTAATTCTAGAATTAGTTAGTACTCCATATGACCATTAATACCAAATATCATGACAGAGTTTTTAATATATATTTAAATTTTATACATTTTAAGATAATACTTATACCTTAAGAAAGTTTTAAAGAGTCTAAACCAAAGAAATGTGAGGCTAGTGGCATAGAAAATCCCTTAGTTTTGGATTATTCTAGCCCATACCAGGTAGTGCTTATGCAATGAAACAGAGACTTTGGATTTTTTTCTAACAATTGTATGTGGGTTTAGAGAAGGAGAGAGAACCATACTCCAACCCCAAAGCCAACTTTAAGTTATAGTTGAGTTGGGAATACAAAAATACCATCTGCCTTATTTGTAGAGACCAGTAGAAATAAACATTTGAAAAGACATAGAATCTTTCTTATACCACTAAGTCAATTTACTGTTTCTTGGAATATTTTCTCTAGATAATTGTTTTCTTTTTTAGATGTCTTATTTGTCCAATGGTCTTCAGATTCTTTGTTGGAAGCTTTTGTTCTCTTGGGAAGACAAAAACAAAACTCTCTCCCAATTCTACATTTATGAAATACCATTTTTTTAAAAGTAGATTATGTCTGATCAAATAAAAGATATCTGTCAGTCTTATAAGTTAATTTATGTGGAATGGCTATGCAGTTAAGAAACTATTATCTCTTCTAATCAAAAGGTATTTCCTATTTAAATATAATCTTTATCAATTTTAATGATATTTATAGCCTTTCATCTCCTATAGAAACAAAAGCAAAACATTTTTTCATATGTAACACAAATTCTGGGGTTCATCCTGAGGTCAGCACATTTTTTAAGTACACAGGCTGACTTAATTGAGAAATTTTCCCCATTATCCAATGTCTTTCTATAGCTGTTATTATTTTCTCAGCCACATTAAATATTTTTAACTTAATAAACTTGTATAATTTCTCTCTGGGGTCCTTTAGTATCTCTTTTAGTTTTTTCAGCATGTTTTAAAAGTACAATTTGATATTCTATGACTGCTTGTCCTGTAGCATTGTAAGGTACATCTGCAATAGGTTTTATAACGTAATATGTAAATTTGTTTTATTTGACTAAAGGCATGCTGAGGCATTGTCAATCTTCATTTGTACAGGTATCACCATGATAACCATAACTTATAATAAATATGTACTTACAGAATCTGGCTTTTAAAACTCAAACTAGTTGCCCATGGAAATGTTGAATGTGTGTTTATGGTATGGTGCACATACTTTAATTTTCCAAACTTTTCAAAATGAAAGACATCCACTTGCCAAATTTCATTTCTTTGAGTAGCCTTTGGATAATTCCTGTACATACTGGAATTTTGTTATACACAGAAAAAGTATGACATTCCTTATAATTTCTTTGACTTACTGCCAAGTGATAGAGAAATCTATTTTTAAACTTTTCTTTTAACATGGTGTTTCTTATGAAATTTTGAGGCTTCTAATATATTTCCTAAAAGTAGCTGTTCAATTTCATCATTACTTTGATCTAGAGTACATGATATACCCATAAGTAATATGTTATATGCTATATAAGATATGGTTTATATTCCTGGTTATGTCTTTGATTAAATAAATAACAAAGTTGATTTTGAATAATCTAGAATAAGTTTAGTGAGTTTAATGTGCAAAATAACACTGCATATTGAGGTTTTGAAAATTTAATAATACAATGAGATAGCATATAATTCTGAGTTTTTGTATAAACCTCAAGAGATTTGTGTCACTTATTACTTATTTTTTCTTACTTATAACCTGCTATCCTGATTAATTTGCATCAGCATAGAATGTAGGGTCTCCAGAGATCGATGATCCCTCTATCATCAATTCTAGAAGAGGAATCAAAAAAATTTCTTTTATGACATGAAGTCTCTTACTTTTGGGATGTTTGTTATTAATCTCTCCCCAAAATTAGTGTAAAATCTTTGACAATATTAATCTTTTATCCATAATAAGGTAATTTCAGCATTAGCAAAAGGTACCAAAATTGCTGTTGGGTCTATTCTTGTTAATTGACAAAGTCTCAATGTTTTCAGAATTCATTCAGAAAGGTTTTCCACATAGATCTTCAATTTTTACTCTGTTTGTGTGGTAAAAATGTTCATTCTAAGATATTATTTTCTCTCAGCATAAAAATTTCTGTGGGAGAATGCATAGAATGTGAATTAACCAGGATACAGTCAAGGTCTGGAACCAAGTGATCCATGTGTGCATCCTATAATTTCTCTTCTACCAAAGTCAATTCTCTCTCAGCCTTAGCTGATAATTTTCTTGGACTACATAAGTACTTATGATCTTGTAAATTTTGAAATAAATTATTTAGAAGTGAGAAATTCACCGGGCCCTCTCTGCAGAGCATGCACCCACACACTCTGAAGCAGACAGAGGTAAGCTGTGACTGCCACAGTCTCCCAGCTGCTGCTGAGGAAATTTGAATGGCTGCCATCCCACCCCCAATTGATCAAACAGAGAAAGATTGAAGACTTGAAATTCAGTCTCTTGCCTAGAGCAGAGAAAGAGATTGAGCAGACCTTTTCCTCAGAGGTGACAGGAGGTACACAAGCCCGAGTGCCACAACTGACCAGGAGCCACCTAATCATGAAACACTGAAGCTATGGGCAGATGCCAGTGCAAAAATTTACATAATAATATAAAGAATAACAAGGTAACTTCAGAAGAAATTGGCAATCCTACAAATACAAGTCCTCAACTGAGCAATGAAGAGGAAACAGAAGGAAGCAACACCAAAGATTCCTTTATGATGATCATTGAAGCTCTGAAAGATATGAAAAATAGCCCTAAAGAAATAGAAGAAAATACAAACAAAAAATTGAAAGAGATGAACAAATGATGAAAGAAACATGGCAGGAACAAAAAGCTGAAATAGAAGCAATAAAAAAGGCACAAAATGAGGCAAAGACAGAAAATCTGAAGAAAAAAGCTGGAACCACAGATACAAGCATAAAACAGAGTTCAAGAGATAGAAGATAGAATCTCTGAAGTGGAAGACTCAGTAGCTCAAATAGATATATCAGTTAAAGAAAATAGTAAAACTAAAAAAGCCATAACTCAAAATGTTCAGGAAATCTGGGACACCATGAAAAGACCTAATCTGAGAATAATAGGAATAGAAGAAGGAGAAGAATACCAGCTCAAAGGCACAGATAATGTTTTCAATGTAGTCATAGAAGAAAACTTCCCTAACCTGAAGAAGGAAATGCCTATAAAGATACAAGAAGCTTACAGAACACCAAATAGATATGACCCCCCCAAAAAGTCAGTACACCACATTATAATCAAGCCACAAAACATACAGAACAAAGAAAACATTTTAAGTGCTGCAAAAGAAAAGGGCCAACTCACATATAAAGGCAGACCCATCATATTAATACCTGACTATTCAATGGAAACGATGAAAGCTAGAAGGGCTTGGTCAGAAGTTATATAGATGCTAAAACAGCATGGCTGCCAAACTAGAATACTATACCCTGCAAAATTATCAATCACCATAGATGGAGTAAACTATATATTGCATGACAAAATAAGACTGAAAAAATATCTATCTACCAATCTAGCACTACAGAGAGTATTAGAGGGAAAACTCCAACCTAAAAACCCCAGACACACCCATGAAATCACAAACAATCAATAATTCCACAGAAGAATACCCCAGAGAAAGGAAATACAAACAAGTTACCACCAAAAATGAGAGGAAATATCAATCAATGGTCACTAATTTCCCTTAATATCAATGGGCTCAACTCTCTTATAAAACGTCACACACTAACAAGATGGATACAACAACAGAAGTCATCCTGCCTACAAGAAACACAACTAAACCACAAGGACAGACACAGGCTTAAAATAAAGGGCTGGGAAAAGATTTTCCAGTCAAATAGTCCTAAGAAACAAGCAGGGGTTGCAATCCCAATATCTAGCAAAGTAGACTTTAACCTAAAAGCAATTAAAAGGGACCAAGATGGTCACTACTTATTCATCACAGGAAAAATTGTTCAAGAGGAGATTTCAATCCTGAATATTTATGCCCCTAATATAAGGGCACCTACTTATGTAAAAGAAACACTGCTAAAGCTCAAATACCACATAAGTTCTTACACCCGAATAGTGGGAGGCTTCAGTACCCCACTTTCAACCCTGGATAGGTCAACCAGACAGAGACTCAACAGAGAAATAAGGAGTCTAAATGAGGTTATGATGCAAATGGATTTAATATCTACAGAAGCTTCCACCCAAAGGCAAAGGAATATACATATTTCTCAGCTCCTCATGGAACTTTCTCCAAAATCGACCACATAATTGGTCATAAAGCAAATATCAGCAGATACAGAAAAATAGAAATAATCCCTTGTAACATATCGAACCACCAGGGCCTAAAGTTAGAGTTCAACAACATAAAAAATCAAAGAAAGCCTACCAACTCATAGAAACTAAACTTTACTCAGCTGAACCATCTCTTGGTAAAGGAAAAAATTAAGAAAGAAATCAGTCTTCCTAGAATTTAATGAAAATGAATCCACAACGTATCTATCCAAACTTGTGGGACACAATGAAAGCAGTCTTAAGAGGAAAATTCATAGCACTAGATGCCTACATGAGAAACCTAGAGAAATCCCACACTAGAGACCTAACAGCTCAGCTGAAAGCCTTAGAACAATTAGAAGTGAACTCACCTAGAAAAGGTAGACAGCAGGAAATAATCAAACTTAGACCTGAAATCAATACAATTGAAACAAAAAGAACAATACAAAGAATCAATGAATCTAAGAATTGGTTCTTTGAGAAAGTTAACAAGACAGAGGAGCCCTAAGCCAAACTAATCGGAAAAACAGAGAGAGAGTGTTGAAATCAACAAAATCAGAAATGAAAAGGGAGACATAACAACAGACCACCAGGAAATACAGAGAATCATTAGATCATATTTTGAAAATCTGTATTCCACAAAAATGGAAAACCTAGAAGAAATGGACAGCTTTCTGGACAGGTACCACCTAACAAAATTTAATGAAGATCAGATTAATTACCTAAACAGGCCTATACCCTTAAAGAAATTGAAGCTGTCATTAAAAACCTCCCCAAAAATAAAAGCCCTGGTCCAGATGGTTTCAGTGCCAAATTCTACCAGACATTCAAAGAAGAATTGCTGCCATTACTCCTCAAACTATTTTACACAGTAGAAACTGAAGAAATATTGCCAAATTCCTTTTATGAGGCCACAATTACCCTAATTGACAAGCCACTCAAAGACACAACAAAGAAGGAGAATTACAGACCAATTTCCCTCATGAATATTGATGCGAAATTTCTCAACAAAATTTTGGCAACCCGTATACAACAATGTATAAAAAATATCATCACCATGACCATGTAGGCTTCATCCCAGAAATGCAGGGCTCATTTAACATATGAAAAACTATAAATGTTATCCATCATATAAACAAACTGAAGGAACAAAACCACATGATCATATCCTTCGATGCTAAAAAAGCCTTTGACAAAATCCAACACTCCTTTATGATTAAAGCCCTGGAGAGTTCAGGAATACAGGGATAATACATAATATAATAAAGGTGATTTACAAGAAGCCGACAGCCAGTATCAAATTTAATCCAAAAAACTCAAAGCAATCCCACTAAAATCAGGAACTACACAAGGATGTCCTCTCTCCCCTTATCTATTCAATATAGTTCTCGAAGTTTTAGCTAAAGCAATAAGGGAATGAAAAGAGATTAAGGGAATACAAATTGGAAAAGAAGAAGTGAAACTATCTCTATTTGCAGATAATATGATTGCATACATAAGTGACCCACAAAATTCTTCCAAGGAACTGCTACAGCTGATAAACACCTTCAGCAATGTAGCAGGATACAAGATTAACTCAAAGAAATCAGTAGCCCTTCTATACAGTAAAGATAGAAGAGCTGAAAAAGAAATAAGGGAAACATTGCCCTTCATAATAGCTGCAAATAGTATTAAATACCTTGGAGTAACTATAACCAAAGAAGGAACAGACTTATTTGACAAAAATTTTAAATTACTGAAGAAAGAAATTGAAGAGGATATCAGAAAGTGGAAGCTCTCCCATGTTCCTGGATTGGTAGGATCAACATAGTAAAAATGGCAATTCTACCAAAGGCAATCTACAGATTCAATGCACTGTCCATCAAAATCCCAACACAATATTTTTTGGACCTCAAAAGAACAATACTCAATTTCATTTGGAATAACAGGAAAGCCAGGATTGCCAAAACAATTTTACTCAACCAAAGAACCTCAGGAGTTATCACCATCCCTGACTTCAAGCTATACTATAGAGCTACAGTAATAAAAACAGCCTAGTACTGGCATAAAAACAGACTTGTGGACCAATGGAATAGAATTGAGGATCCAGACATTAACCCAAAAACCTAAGAACACCTGATCTTTGACAAAGAAGCCCAAAACATTCAATGGAAAAAAGATAGTATCTTTAACAAATGGTGTTGGCATAGCTGGATGGAAGTGTGTAAAAAAATGCAAATAGATCTGAGCCTGTCACCCTGCACAAAACTCAAATCCAAGTGGATCAAAGACCTCAACATAAACCCAGCCACTTTGAACTTGATAGAAAAGAAGTGGGAAATACACTTCTACTAATTGGCACAGGCGACCACTTCCTAAATATAACACCAGTGGCACAGACACTAAGATCAACAATCAATAAGTGGGATCTCCTGAAGCTAAGAAGCTTCTGTAAAGCCAAGGACACTGTCAATAGGACAAAATGACAGCCTACAGAATGGGAAAAGATCTTCACCAACCCTACAAGTGATAGAGGACTGATCTCTAAGGTATATAAAGAGCTCAAGAATCTAGAGCCCAAAACCTTAAATAGCCCAATCAAAAAATGGGGTTCAGATCTAAAGAGTGAATTCTCAGAAGAGGAATTACGAATGGCTGAAAGGCACCTGAAGAAATGCTCATCTTCTTTAGCCTTCAGAGAAATGCAAATCAAAACCACTTTGAGATACCATTTGACACCTGTTATATTGCCAAAGATAAAAGACACAGATGACATCCTATATTGGAGAGGATGCGGAGCAAGGGGAACACTCCTCCATTGTTGGTGGGAGTGTAAGCTTGTCAGCCACTTTGGAATGCAGTATGGCAGTTTCTCAGAACATTGAGAATCAATCTCCCCAAGGACCCAGCAATACCACTTCTGGGTGTATACCCTAATGATGCACAGTCATACTCCAAAGGCATTTGCTCAACTATGTTCATAGCAGCATTATTTGTAATAGCAAGAATTTGGAAACAACCTAGATGTCCCTCAACTGAAGAATGGATTAACAAACTGTGGTACATCTACACAATGGAGTACTACTCAGCAGTAAGAAAAAATAATATCCTAATATTTTCAGGCAAATGGGTGGCCTTGGAGAATATTCTCCTGAGTGAGTTATCACAATCTCAGAAAGATAAGCAGGGGATGTACTCACTTATTAGTGGTCTCTAAACAATCAAACAAGAAAAATGCCAAGTGCCCCGACCCGCAGGACTTCTATACAGGAGACCACCTACGAGAGAGAATGAAGGAATGGGAGACACAAAGGAAGGCAGCAGGTCAAACGGGATTCTGATTGAGCTGTGATTTATTGCGATTCTAAACATGCTTATATAGCAGAATATGGGGAGCGTGCAATCTTCAAACACCTGCAGGAAGCTGGCCAGGGGAGCAGGATATTGGCAGGGTAAAAGGGTGACTGGTCTTGCTTCAGGGGAGAGTTGCTAGGTAACCTAACCATAGAATATTCTTGCTATTCTATTCTTTAGAGCTACCTTTAAGGGAGGGCTGCTAAGTAACCTAGCCACAGAATGTTCCTGTTATTCTATTCTTTAGAGTTACTTCTCTGTCACTGTGAAGCAAACCAGAACATCTCTTTTACTTTGGGAAAAAACATCTATTCTACCTGGGAGAACATCTATTTTACTTGGGAGAATGTCTATTCTTCTTGGGAGAACATTGTGCTGGCTCAGTGGTTGGTTTCTCAGTCAGTTCCCACGGGAGCCTTTAGCTAGAGGCCTAGAGGCTCAAGCCAGGGTGTTGGTCCCTGACATCTCCTCCCTTTTCTTTACTTAGGACCAGTCAGGAGTTGAGGAGGTTCAGAAGGGCAACCGAGACTCCATCTCACAGGGTATTCTCCGGGAGGCAGCATCGGAGTCCACGGGCGTCCCCACAGTCCCTGAGCTACTGGAGAGGCACAGTTTTGAGTGGGGGCAGAAAGGGATTCCTGTGCAACCGCCATGCAATGGAGTATGTCATCCGGGGTACTCAGGCTGTTGGAGGACTCCACCGAGTCTTTACCTCGCACAGTCCAGGCTGTGCCCTCTTTGTTCCTCTATACTCGAGCCCATGTCCCAAGCACATTAGCAACCCTGCCTGAGATTCAGGGGATGTGCAGGGGGACTGGGGACTATGCCCCTGTCCTCTAGGTCTAGCCGGTGATAATGGACCTGAATGCATTTCTCCTCACTTTCTCTGAGCTGCCTTTGAACAAACAGCTTTAGTCATGAGGAAGCCCATGGTCCAAAGGTTAAAATAATAATCAGGCCGACCATTGATCCAAGGAGGGAGGGTAGTAGAGTGGTGAGTCATGGAGAGGTAGAGAACCATGTTTGAAACCAGCCGAGCTCCTTCTCCCTTTCTTGCCTACGCTTTTCTAATCCTTATCTAACCTTGGCCATGCTATCTCTAGCGACCCCATTTTGATCAGTATAGAAACAACACTCTTCAGGGATGGAAAAAAAAATTCAGAGGGAAAGCTGAACACAAAGAAAATATATGTGTAGTAATCTTATTTGCATTTCCACCCTTGATAAGCCATGCTTATGATTATTATCCTCTGTATAGTTATTGTTAACTCTTCGACATTTTTTTTTAAATTCTTTTTACTGTTTTTTTTGATAAATACAAAATAAAGAAGAAAAAAAAAAGAAACAACACTCTTCTTTGAGGGCTGCACATAGGCCTCCTTATTGGAGGAACAGTAAATCCAACCCTCAGCGGTTCTGTAGAACAACCTCTGAAAGGGATGTGAGAGATGTTTCTAGGGCAGAGATGCCTCTCTCTAGCTGCACTATATCCTCATCTATGGAGACCCTAAGTTCAGAGTAATGTTTGTTGGCTTAAACCATAGATGCTATACCCATCCCTGCCCCAGTGGCACCCAATCCTAACATAACGGCTAAAGTAGTGGTGGAAATAGGCTCTCGTTTATGCCTAGGGAGGGACATTTCTTGGGTTGGTATACCTTCCCACAGGGTAGAAAACTGCTCCTGGGAGTAGTAGGTTAGCACATAGTAAGAAGAAGGCATACATCTAAAGAATAATTCCTGTCTGCCAAAGAACAGAGCCACACTCTGGGAAAGGAAAGCAACCAGCTTCAAGGTCTAAGAAAGATTTGCATTGAAAGACAGGAACTGTTGATTCTGTTTCTTCTGAGAGGGTGGGGCAGCTGCTCCTCTGCTCTCCACTTTGAGTTGTCAGCTTCAGTCAGCAGGAGGTTGTTGTCTCTGTCCCAGGGAGACTGCAGTCCAGGAGTGTTCAAGGTGCGGGTCATCTGCATCCTGTGGAAGTCTGCATCCTGTAGAAAAAATGCAAACAGACTCTCTCCCCCACATCAGAACTGGGTCTGGTCTATGTTAAGTGCCATCTGCCAGATTTTTTTCTTATTGATCCTGAGATAAGGTCACGTTGCTAAGCCTCCAGCATCTATCAGCTACAGTAAGTGACTGAGAATCCAAAGTTAAAACATTTAATATATATATATAAAAAATGAAGGATAAATGGTCTTTAGGCATCGCTGCATACTCTCCCTTCTTAGTTTTAAAATACACACTTGAAGAGTACAATGAGAGTTGCATCCACAATTGTCAGACCCATAAAAATTATAAGAAATCTCAGTCTTCAGCACAAAATTTGGCAAAACTTAATCTGTTTTCATTACTTTTGAAACCTCTATAAGCAACGGCTTTTAACATCCTTAGCCTTTTCTCCAGAATGTGCAGAGGCAAAAATAAGATGAAAACAAGTATCAACAGAAACATGGACATAGACCATCTTTCCAAAGGAGGGAATATGAGTAACATCTCTCTGCCAAATATGAGTAGAAGCAAAATGCCCCGAGGATTCATTCCAAAATAGTTTACTGGCAGAAATTCTGTACACAAAGGACACTGTTTGACTATTTGAATGGCTTGGTCCTTTGTGATCTTAAAATGAAATTTCAAAGATCCAGCATTAAGATAAAATCTTTGATGGACTTAAAATACATTATTAAATGCATTAAACATAATATATGTTGATTCAGTAAGCTGATCAGCATGGGCATTGTCTTCATTAGGAAGGTCAGAATGAGCCTGTAAATATCCCACATAGAGTAGTTGAGTTCTGTCCCACAAAAGCCTGCATTTTTAATGAAAGCTGACATACTTTACTCACAGGTGCAGTATAACTAGCTGTTTTTTAAGGGGCCAAGGATCCATGCCACATATTGACTATCAGTGAACAGATTAAATAGTTCAGGAGAATATGTATTAAGGCCAGCTGTACAGCTAGAAACTATGCCACTTGAGCAGATTTGGCTGCTGTGATTTGCACATCTGTAA
>PVIH01017047.1:0-11078 GCA_004025045.1 Sigmodon hispidus
GTGGGAGGGGGAAGAGACCTTGAATAAGGATATACAGGGATGGAAAAAAAAATTCAGAGGGAAAGCTGAACACAAAGAAAATATATGTGTAGCAATCTTATTTGCATTTCCACCCTTGATAAGCCATGCTTATGATTCTTATCCTCTGTATAGTTATTGTTAACTCTTCCGCATTTTAAATTCTTTTCACTGTTTTTTTTTGATAAATACAAAATAAAGAAGGAAAAAAAAAAGAGGCACAGTCAAACCCCAAAGGCATTAGCTCAACTATGTTCATAGCAGCACTACTCATTATAGGAAGAACCTGGAAACAACCTAGATGTCCCTCAACTGAAGAATGGATTAACAAACTGTGGTACATCTACACCATGGAGTACTATTAAACAGTGAGAAAAAATGATATCCTAAAATTTGCATGTAAACAGATGGATTTGGAGAATATCCTACTGAGCGAGGTATCTCAAACCCAGAAAGATATGCAGGGGATGTGCTCACTCATTAGTGGATTTTAAGCAAAAAAACTGGGCATATTCAAGCTGCAAACCACAACCACCAAACAGCTTGGGATCTGAAACACTTTGGACCAGCACCTTGGAGCCTGTTCCCTCCAGAGGAACACCTGACCCAGTCTTGATGTGGGGGTGAGGAAAGCTGATCTGCCTGGAGTGGATCCTGAACTAAGCCATATTGGGATCTTGCTGGGGAGGAGATAAATTGATAGAGATAAGAGTGATTGACAGGGAGGGGCAGGAGAGGGATGGGAATTTGAACTAGGGGATGAATAAAACATGGATAAAAAATGAGACTTTATTCATAATAAGAAAAGAAAAAAATAGTAAGATTATAAATGTCATTGCTTCTTTTGTTATAGTTTCCATAGAGAATCAAAATATATGTACATATTAAAATATTTTATTACATATTATCCATCAATAAAAGTTTTCTTTGATTACAGCTCACACATAAGAGAGACATCTAAATCAAAAGCATATTATCTAAAATTAAATGCAGACAATATTATTTTGATATTTTTTCAAAGTGATGAGAAAATCATAGATTTTATAACATTTCCCAAATATTTATTTAAATTTAAGCTTTCTTTTCCTGGGAGAAGTTTTCTCTTACTGTGTATTTTGTTGGCGTTTCTTTTCCACTTTCTATGACCTAATCTTCAGACATGTAATTATTTTTAATGATATATCTCAGCACTTTTTTCGTTTTAATAATTTTTCCATAATTCTTATAACTGTTATCTCACAATATTTATAATGGCATCCTGATTATTTGCCTTAATCGGAATAATATTACAACATCAATTTTTTATTTACTACTTTGAATAGGTTTTAATATGCTAAATTGTGTAAAACTCTGTGTATGTGTGTGTTTGTAGTTCTAATAAAGCATTTAAGTATTTGGTTACTTATGGTTTTACCAACCATTCCCAGTGCTATTTATCCTTCCTCCATCCTTCTCCCTCTGTACAACTCTCTCTTTCCAATTAAGTCCCTGACTTAATCACTTCACTATTGTTGTAAAGAGACACCACAAACAAGGTAACTCTTATAAAAGAAAGCATTTAATGGAGGATTTGTTTACAGTTTCAGAGGGTTAATTCATGATCATCATGTTGGAGAGCCAACAGGCAGGATGGTAGATAATTAGCTGACAGTTTTACATTGTGATCTCTAGGCAACAGGCAGAAAGAAAATGAGGCGGGGGTAGAAGGAGAGAGAGAGAGAGAGAGAGAGAGAGAGAGAGAGAGAGAGAGAGAGAGAGAGAGTAGAATATGAATTTCAAATGAAACATCAAAGCCCACCATCAAGTATATATCTCCTCCAGGAAGGTTTCACTTCCTAATACTTCCAAAAGAACTCCATGTACTAGGAACCAAGCATTCAAACATTAGCATATGAAGGCCTTTCTCATTCAAGCCCCAACAGTTCTCCATTTTTGTCACATTTTTATAATTAGTTGTTCTATGGGTGAACATTCTTGCTACTGTGACTAGATTAGCAATCATCATGGATAAGCAAGTATCTCTGTAGTAAGATATATTTGTCAACTTTTATTTATTAACATACTTGTCAACTTTTATTTCCTATAGTCACAAAATCCATATGACATATTATATCTAATATCAGATGATAGCAAGTATTTACTTATGCTTTGTGGAAGAGAATTGTAATTACTTTTATTACTGAGATAAGACCTTGATATGTATTCTTGTCTAGCTTATAACTCATGATCTTTATGTCTCTGTTTCTAGAGTTCTGAGATTTCAAGCATATATCATGCCATCTAACTGTATCTCTTTTTTTGTATGCAGTGCTTTCAAAATCATGCTATTATAATTATTTTTGATCGTAATATGTATAATCTCTCTGTTATCTCAGTGTCAGCCTATAGTTGCTAATCATTCCCTATGCAACTCCAGTGTGTCCTTGGCTTTGTGAAAACATTACTCTGGCATTGTCTTTGACTCCTAGATGTCATTTGTTATGCTCTGTATAAGTAATATCCTTCAATGAGGCTCATATTGAAGACTTAGTCCCAAATGCAAATGGTGCTCATAGATAGGACATTGGAAAAGTGATTTACTATGAGGGTTATGACTTCCTTCGTATATTAACCCATTTATTGATTTACAAGTTGATGGTAATTGGAGGGGAGGACCTGCTTTGAGGAAGTAGATCAAGCAGAGGGCCCCAAGCCCTTTCTACATATATTACTGCTTCCTTGATGTTATGAGGTAGCCAGCTCTGTTCTATGATGCCTTCCTGCAGTAATTCACTGCTTTTCCTTGGGCCTAGAAACAAAAAAATCCAACCAGCATCCATTGAAACCTCTGAAAATACTGAATGAAATTATGCTTTCTCTTTAGATTATTATTCTCAGTGACTGGTACAGTTTTCACAATGGCATAAAATGTCACAGAAACTGGACAGTTAACTAATTCATCTTTAGATTGTCTTAGGCACAAGTCAAAGTCAGTAGTATTTTGTTGAAAGGGTAAACATAATCTGTTTACTGATTTGGTATCCAGAAAGTAGTAAGTATAAAAGGAGAGCTGTTCCAGTATAGATTCCTCTCTGTATGTTTTGGAATATTTGTTTACACTGTGAAGATGTGTCTTTGCCAAGGCATCTTCTGATTGGTTTAATAAAAAGTTGAATGACCAATAGCTAGGCAGGACTTCTGGAGACAGAGATGACTCTGGAAAGAGAGGCAGAGAGATACCAGATGTAGAACATGCTGAACATACAGAAATAAGAGGTTTAAAAAAAGCCATGTGTCAGACTGTAGATAAATATAAATGAGGTAGTTTAAGTTATAAGAGCTAGTGTAAGAAAGCTCTACCTAAGGCCTACCTTTCATAATTAATAGTAACTGTCCAAATCACTATTTGTGATCTGGCAGCCCCCACAAAAATGCAACTACACTATGTGTGCTAAAAGAGTCCCTAGCTACATGGAGAGTTACAAATAATACCTTTGGGAGATGAAGAATCAGTTTTTGCAAGGCATGAGCCCCCTAATTGGTGGCCTAATACTAAGTGGTCAGTTTTAACATATATATGAACATTAAATGATCTCATAGGGTTTTATTTGTATATTTATTCACACACATACACACACTACCACTACCACCACGAACAGCAACAACAATAACTCAAGAAAAGGAGGTCACAAATTTGACAGGAAGCTGGGGGATATATCACAGGCATAGTCAGAGGGAAGAGGAGGAAATGATATAACTACAATCATCTTACAGTTACTGTTATTGTGATGAAACACTATCACCAAAGCCACATAGGGAGAAAAGGGTTTTTTTGGCTCACACTACCACATCACTGTTCATCATCAAAAGAAGTCAGGATCAGAACTCAAAATAGGGTGGGAACCTGGAGGCAGGAGCTGATGCAGAGGCCATGGAGGAATGCTGCTCATTTATTGAGCAATATTCTAGCCCCTGGCTTGCACAACCTGTTTTCTTATAGAAGCCAGGACCACCAGCCTAGGGATGGCATCACCCACAGTGGGCAGGGCACTCCTCCATTAGTCACTAATTAAGACAATGCCTTCCATGCATATGTACAGCTTGATCTTTCCCAATTGCTATTCTCTCCTCTCAGTTAACTATAGCTTGTGTCAAGTTCAGTTAACTATAGCTTTTGTCAAGTTGACATAAAACTAGCCATCACAACAGTAGATATTTGTGAAATGTTTTAAAAATTTTTCCTTTTATTTTGTGTAGTAGTAACTCCCATTGTCATTGAGTGATTTATTGTACAATAACTAAACTTTAAATAATCTTTTAGATGATGTACAATGTGCCAAAATCATGAGTGATATACATCTTGTAAACTCTCATTCATAGAGCCACAAATTTTCCCTGGGCTCTCAAATGCATCAATGTTCCCCAAATCATGAGAAAGGAAATATATAATTCAGTATCTTAAATGTACACATTAAATTCTGTGAAGATATAAAATAGGATATGTTTAAAAAAAAAGAAGAAGAAGAAAAAAAACAACAGACTAGGAACTCAAGATGTAAATGAAGTTTCTAAAATCCCTTGGAGGGAAAAACGAAAATCAGTATAGAGAGTGCTGAGAGTCAACAATTGTGTAATTTCAGGTGAAAGTTTATGCCTTGCATCTTCACGCTCAAGAAATCTTGAATCCATCTGAAATTTAGCAGTCATATATAATCTCTAATTTAAACATACTACCTTATATAAATAATTTGGGTTAATGTTATCTTTGAATAATATATTTAATATAAATTTTTCTTTAAAGGTATTTATTTATTTAAAACTTTTTTTAAAATTTTACATACCAACCACAGTTCTCATTCCCTCCCCTCCTCCTAGTAACCCCCAGCTTCTCCCCACCCTACTCCTCATCCACTTCTCAGAGAGGGTAAGGACTCCCACAGGGAGTCAATATAGTCTGCAGATCAAGTTGAGGCAGGACTAAACCCATCCACCATATGAAGGCTGAGCAAGGTATCCCTCTATGGAGAATGGGCTCCAAAAACCCAGCTCATGCACTTGACATAAATCCTGATCCCACTGCCAGAGGCCCCTCTATAAAAAAAAAAAAAAGAAAAAAGAAAACTTCAAGGAGTGAGGAATTAGCGGACAGTAAAACTCTAATGATGAGGGCTTATTCTTACTCTTAATATATTTTTTCATACCTCTATATAACAATAGCAATTTTAAAAGAGGCCATCATTTTGAAAGGAACTGGGTATGAGTCACAAGAGAGGACAGAGTGAGGGGAAATGATATAAGTACAGAAAATTGTTAAAAGTAATTTTTTAAAAATGATGATGCTCTGGACTCTTTTTTAACCTCTGTATCCAGTTAGTATAGAAGAATCTTTGCTGGATTTTACGTCCTTTTATCAATATTCAACCATCATATTAGGTAAATCTATTTGGAAGAAGTATTTCATAACTTTATTTTATGTGGTCTCATAACATTGAATAAGCATAAAATGTCAATGTTATATATATGAACATTATACTTCCAATGTATAGAAGCAAAAAAAGAAAAAAAAAAGCTTTTCTTTACCTCAATGTTGCCATAAAAATTCAACTATAATTTTCAAAAACATGGAAAAAAGAAATGATTTTCTAGACTGTGTAAGACAAAATCATGGATGAAAAATTTGCTTTCACTTTTGGAATAACATTCAATGGCCAGTGATTTTTCAAAGTTTACCTAGCTTTGTTTTCAAAAGTCTTTTCAATTTTTTCCCACTAAATTTACTAAACTTAGATGTCAAAGCATTTCTGTTCAATTTCAGGAGTCAAATTTACCTTGTCTTTTGTGGTAAATAACAAATTACAACATAAGAAGAAACCATAAACCTTCCTGACATTAAAGCTGTGAACTTATTTGGACCCCAACATGTGCATTCTCTATTCTTATGCATTTCTAAGTCACAGTTTTAGCCCTAGTGTCTGCCATCACACAAACAGTCTCTGTAAATATCTTTAATCAATGAATTGATACAGGAAAAGTAATTTATGGATGCTGATTGAAAAAAATATGAAACCAAGGACAAACTCGATATGCACTGTAACTTCAAATACAGAGGCAAAGAATTCACACAAGTCTTCTTATTTCTCAACAAACACAGCAAATGCTGCTGAGATGACAAATGAGTCCATGGAGTTAACAAATATGTTTGAAATTGAAGAGTTTAAGAGTTTAGGGATAAGAGTTTTGTGGTCTCATAAGGTAAGAATATGAACTATAGTGGAATGAGAAGCAAAACAGGAAGGAGAAATACTACATATAGACAAATGTTTGAGTATGTTTGCCTCTGAAGAAGAGAAAAACAATAGTATAGTATCTATAACAAGTGAGTTAGGAATGTCTTTTATTTTATTATGATAAAATATTATAGTTAAATATGAATAAGAAAGAATCATTAGAGAAAAAGTCTTAATATAGAGAAAGTAATCTTGTGAATTGCTTTTGTTAAGAGGTACAGAGAAGCATTACCTAAGGGCATTTTACTTCAAGCCCCAAGAATCAATAAAGATCAATTGATAATTTAAAGCATGAGAAATATGAGAATGAAAATAATGTGCTCACAAAAACTATTAACATGATATTCTGCAGTCCTGTAAGTGCTGCAAACTAGAATAACACCATAGCATTGGGAATCATTAAAAATTAAAATTTTGGAACATTTCAAACTTTAAAGATAACCCCCTCTCTCTGTTTCTCTCTGTCTCTCTGTCTCTCTGTCTCTCTGTCTCTCTCTCTCTCTCTCTCTCTCTCTGTATATATACATATATAATTTTGAGATAAGACCATTACATGTAGCGCTGGCCATCCTAGAAATAACTTTGTAGCCCAAGCTGGCCTCTAACTCATGGCAATCTTGCTGCCTTAGCCCTCCAAGTGCTGATAGTCCAGATTTGCACCATTACACCTGGCCTATTTCTTATATTTTAAAGTTATTTAAAATGATTTTCTTTATAAGTAATGTAACTATGGATTTTCTTTGTAAATAATGTTACTTTCCATATTGGAAATTTCTGGATCATATTACTGGATCATATTCCAGCCTGTTCCTGTTTACAAACTGATTGCTGTTACATAGCCCTGTTTACAAACTGATTGCTGTTACATAGCATAATAATTAAAGGAAAATAACTGAAGTTAGAAGGATCTGTGACTGCTCTAATTAGCTGTAAAAAATTGCCATTACAGTTTTCATTGTTGCTGTCTTACTTATCTACAAAACAAGGATAATACGGGCCATCATACCTTTCTTACTAGGCATATATTGTAAGAAAAAACATGACCACATGTGAGAGCATTTTACTCATATACTCATTTAGAAAATGTAGATAATATTCCCTAACTTCTGAAATTTTTATAAGATTAAACGAGTTGTTGGGTTCAACGTGGATGGTTTGACATACATACAAAGAACACAAACTGTGTTCTTTTATTTCTAGGGTAAATTTGTAAATTAGGGAAGATGACTCTACTTGAGTGATGTGATAGGATTTTAATAAAAATTTAACAAAGTCTTTTATAGGATTGCTCTAAGGTATGTGCTCCATAGAACTAGAACAGTCACATTATTTAAAAGCATCTCAGGAATATATCTGAGGCCCAATATAGACTTATAAAATCAGGTATACTTTTCAACAAAATCTCCAAGTAGCAGGAAGGTTAGTTTTATAAATTACAAACTGATAAAACACCAGCTGTTGAAGGTGATCTGCTATAAACCTATGGTGCCATTTCCTTGTGTGCATTTTTCTGTGCCATCTATCTCTCCACTATATTTTATTATGAAATGAAATTACTTGGGACCTGGGGGGATGGCTCAGCAGTTAAGAACATTTGCTATTCTTATGTTAAATTCATGTTCAGTTTTCATCACTCACAAGTAGCTTACAGTCAACTCTAACTCTAGTTGCAGGAGATATGACATCCTTTCTGACTCTTCAGGCACCTGCATGCAGGTGGTACTCATACAAACAAGTAAACATATATATTATGCATAAATAAAAAGAATTTTCAAAAAGCAAAACTATAAGAGAAATTCAAATTAAAGGAGCGTAAGAAGAAAATAGCAGAGTAAAAATGTGAGCAAGCTTTACCAATCAGTGGTCATGAAGTAGGTTTCTGCTAGCAAGTATTCACCCCAATTTTCCATGTGCTTTTGTGTTGTAAGCCATTAGTCTTCTGTGTCTTAAATGAGGTCTCCACAGTAGCCCTTCTTATCCATTCTACTCGTCTGTTCTTTCCCTCACAGCCACCGTCAAAGGTATTTTAGAAATGAAGTATAAAAAGGAGCATGTCAAGGTTTCTGCTCATTAACAGCCAGGGAGGCAATGCTTCTGTACTTTCTCTAGGTGGATTTTCTTAAGTGAAGGTAAAGTGTAAGAAAAGATTTAAGCTCTTCATTTGCAACTTTTAACAAGCATTTAGAGGTTTTATTTTTAAGATTGTATTTAGAGAGGAAAATTTAATTTGTTTCACTAAATCTCTATACCAATCAAACCATGTAACTCAGAGAATCTAGTGAAGACAAGTGTTAGGGTTTTATGTTTTATTTTCACTTTCTTAAGTGATCTGTTTGAAGACCAAGTGATCTTGTTACTGTAGACAGTAGTGATATTTTACCAATGAAGTACATTTGCACATTGCTGATGAGGGAAAGTTAAGCCCGATTTACTTTAACCAAAGAGCTATAGCCCTTTGTGAAGTATCAAGGGAGTCATCTTGTCACTGCTTCGAATGGGAGGATTTATAGGTTATCCCAAACAAGCTCACATCTCCTGGGCTGCAAAGATATGTCAAGAGAATGAATGTGTGGGAAGGTTATCAGGAAACTGCTTCCAGATGAAGCCTGCACCTTTTATTTAATTACTCTATTTACTTCATTAAAATTCTCCCTTAAACAGCAAACAGCACTTTAAACATAACAACAAGATCTTGATTTATGGAAAACCAGATGCTTGTGCAGTTTGATTTAAATGAGGGTAGCTATGATTTTAGCAGAAGTATATATTGAGCTTATGTTACAGGCTCTCACACTAAAAGATATGTGGGCCCCTTGGAGATAAAGGTGAGGGAATTGTTGTTCTTTACTGAATGCTAACAGGCTCAATTTTTCAATTTGTAATTAAATATCCCATAGACATCTTAAGAGGAGGCTAGAACCAGTGCTTCTCGAGCAAACCCTGATGAAGTTATGGCAAATAAAGGCTAAGAAGAAACTCACTTGAGAAATTAAGATGATTAAATAGTTATACCCAACAGGGCTCTTAGAATGCAGTTAGCAATGATGGTGTGCATTTTAAAGAAGCACATAGCCAATCATTGGTACATAATTCAAAATTTAATAATGGATCCAGTTCTTATGATCTGTTTTAAAAAATTCAGAATAGAAAAATGTTTGAATAAATATTTTTAAAAGACCTAAATGCAGTAAAAGAGAACATTTTAAACAAGAAATCATGTATATCATAAATAACATTGTTAGCATGACCATTATGCAGTTTTGCCGCACCTCAAGTCACATTGTTGTTCATTTCTAGATATAGATTGAGCTTCTTCTTGCATCTTTAGACTAACAATTTACTCACATTTGTATTCCTCACTATCAGTAGATCAAAACACTCAATATGTGAGCAGGATAAGATTGGGAGGCTGACTGAGATCCGTCCACCCATTTCCTGTTCAATGCATTTTCCTCCTATCCCCACATAAACCCTGCTTTCTTTTTATAATTAACCTAAAAGGATAGAATGTAAGTATTCTTGGCATACCACGTGATGAAGCTAACATGGCACTGAGTGAAATGGGAGTTCCTGATGTGCAACCACCATGAGCTAAAGCCAACGTGGCACTGCATATGGAGAGCATGCCCCTAGGCATGGCTATGTAGATCAGTGCCCACCCTCTCTCTTAACAAGAAATGCCACATCAGAGCCCCCTCTCTATTCCCCTACTCTCTTTCTCTTTCTCCTCCTTTGCTCTTCTCTAGGTACCTGCTCAATAACTCCCCAAATAAACTCTTGTGTGGCAAAAAAAGAAACATTGGGAAGCTGAGTCAAGAGGATTATAGTTTTGATACTAGTAAGTATCAGAAAAATGCAGTGCTCAATTCATCATTACTAAACATCACAGTAGCTAAGTAGTTTTCTAATTCTCAGGAAAACATACTATTTGTTATCATAGCAGACAACAAGGAAGTGCCACTCTTATCTAGTGAGTAAAATTATATACCTTACTATGTTATAGAAACCTAAAATAGGTTAATAAATACTGATTCTATTTACAAATCAGAATATTTTATAAATTCAATCTCACAATTATCTTTCAAAACTTCTTTTCTTCGGTTATAGTTACTCCAAGATATTTAATACTATTTGCAGCTATTATGGAGGGTATTGAAGAGGATATAGGAAAATGGAAGACTCTTCCATGTTCCTGGATAGGTAGGATCAACATAGTAAAAATGGCAAATCTACCAAAAGCAATCTACAGATTCAATGCACTGCCCATCAAAATTCCAACACAATATTTTTTGGACCTTGAAAGAACAATACTCAATTTCATTTGGAATAACAGGAAAGCCAGGACTGCCAAAACAATTTTGGTCAACAAAAGATCCTCAGGATGCATCACCATCCCTGACTTCAAGTTATACTATAGAGCTACAGTAATAAAAACAGCCTGGTACTGGCATAAAAACAAACTTGTGGGTCAATGAAATAGAATTGAGGATCCAGACATTAACCCAAAAACCTATGAACACCTGATCTTTGACAAAGAGGCTCAAAACATTCAATGGAAAAAAGATAGTATATTTAACAAATGGTGTTGGCATAGCTGAATGGAAGTGTGTAGAAAAATGCAAATAGTTCCGAGCCTGTCACCCTGCACAAAACTCAAATCCAAGTGCATCAAAGACCTCAACAGAAACCCAGCCACTTTGAACTTGATAGAAAAGAAAGTGGGAAATACACTTCTACGAATTGGCACAGGCAACCACTTCCTAAATATAACACCAGTGGCACAGACACTAAGAC
>PVIH01017047.1:20051-43536 GCA_004025045.1 Sigmodon hispidus
AATTTTAGGATATCATTTTTTCTTACTGCTGAGTAGTATTCCATTGTGTAGATGTACCACAGTTTGTTAATCCATTCTTCAGTTGAGGGACATCTAGGTTGTTTCCAGGTTCTTGCTATTACAAATAATGCTGCTATGAACATAGTTGAGCTAATACCTTTGGAGTGTGAATGTGCCTCTTTATGGTATACACCCAGAAGTGTTATTGCTGGGTCCTTGGGGAGATTGATTCTCAATTTTCTGAGAAACTGCCATATTGCATTCCAAAGTGGCTGAACAAGCTTACACTCCCACCAACAATGGAGGAGTGTTCCCCTTTCTTCAAATGAACAATTAAGAAAACAATGCAAACAAATGAACTAGAAGCCACTGTTAAAAAGAACAAATTTATAAAAAAAGACTTTGAGATTTATGTGAAGGCAAAAGGCATAATTAAAACCACTGCTTGATATATGGCAATGACTATGTAAAGAAGCAACATCTCTTGTGTCAGTTATGTTGGTTGTTATTGTTAACACTTTAACACAGGCTCTTGTTATATTGCCCAGGCTGCCTTCAAACTGGCCAATCTTGTGCTTCAGTTTCTTGATATCTTGAATTTCACACATGTACTACCAATTGTTCACATCATTCATGTAGGAAAGTAGAATCAACTTTAAACATATCCACATGTGTCACATGAAATTCAAGATGCTATTTCAGTTACTTAGGTTTTTCAGCAATGTGTTTTGCTTTACTGGTGTAAAAATTCGGTGCGCTGAATTGTCAAAAGCTTCTGCATTCTTTCACCACATGGTTTCTACTCTAAGGAAAATGTGGCAGAAGGGTCTCACAGCTAGAGTTACTATCAAAAGCTAGGCAAGCAGAGAAATATTTATGCTACTATAGCATTTTGCAATTTTAAAACACAATGGCACCTTTAGGCCAAATGTTACATCCTGCAGTTTAAATTGTGTGCCCTAAGTTTCTTTAATGCTGAAGATATCTTTGTAGCTTTCTAACCTCTCTAAGAAAGTCCAATATTTTCTTTGTCCATGGTGTTTTATGTTTCTTGAACAATTTTATGTGAGTCTTTCAAATTAGTCAATAATTTAATCTGTTCCCAGCCCAACCAGTTTCCTCTCCCTCCCTTTTCTCCTTTAAATATATCTTCCCAATATCTACCCCCACATATTCACTCCTTCTTCCTTTTGTTCAGAAAAGTGCAAGCCTTCCCTGTATTTAATCCAGCCATAGAATATCAAGTTACAGCAAGACTAGGCACCTCTTCTCCTACTGAGGCTGGACAGGGCAACCCAGCAAGAGGAAAAGGGTCCCTGGAGCAGGCAACTGAGTCAAAGACAGTCTCTGCTCCATCTGCCAGGAGTCTCACAAGAATACTAAGCTACATAGTTGTATCATATATGTAGAGACAGTGCCTAGGTCCATCTCATGTAGGCTATCTGGTTGTGATCACCTGTGAGCCCAGGTTAGTTGATTCTGTGGTTTTCTTGTAGTGTCCTTAGCTCTCCTGGCTCCTATAATCCTTCCACAGGATTTTGCCAGGTCTGCCTAATATTTTTTCTGTAGGTCTATGCATCTGTTTCCATCAGTTGCTGGGTGAAGCCTCTCTGATGACAACTGAGCTAGGGAGCAGTCTGAGTATAGCAGATTATCAATATGAATCATTTCATTGACTATTTTAAAATGGAGTCATGTTTGGTTAGATCCTAGACTCTGGTCTGTCCAGCCTCTGGGTCCTGGCCCTCCAGGCATTATCAAGGGTCAGATTCCTCTCACGGTCACTCTCTTATTTTCTGGGACACCTTTGCCCCAGCATATTTTGTGGGCAGAGCAAATTGCATATCAGAGGTTATGTGACTGGGTTGGGGCCCATAGTCCTCCATTGGAATTCTTGCCTGATTAAAGAAAAGGGCATAGCTCCATATTTCCCATTGCTAGGAGTCTTAGCTTAAATCACCATCATAGATTCCTGGAAGTTTTCATGGCACTAGGTTTCTAGCTCCTCTCAGAGATGCTCCTTATTTCAGTTGACTTTCCCAGTACTCTCTCCCTCCATCCTCCCCATCACCCACTCCTTCATGTTCCCATGAACACCTCTCCATCCAGACACCTACCCTCATGTACTTGTAATGTCCATTTTATTTGCTTGCCCTTCTCAGGGAGATTCTTTCCCCCTCTCTGCCTTCCATATTATTTAGCTTTTGGGGTTCTGAGGATTGTAGCATGATTATTCTCTACTTTACAACTAATATTCATGTATAAGTGAGCATATACCATGTCTCTTTTTCTGGGTCTGTTGTAAGGATTTCCAAAGCTTGCATTCACTTGGAATGTAACAGTGTCAATCATGCCCCTGGGTGTGGCAATGGAAAGGACTCACGTGAGTCCCCTCCCCTCTTCTTCTCTCTCTGCTCCCTTCTGCCCCTATCTCTGACTGCTGCTGTAATAAACTCTTGTGTGGTACTCCCGGTGTTGAGATTCCATTCACTCCCCACATGCAAAAAACTAACATTGATGCCGTGCTCAAAGGGCGCATAGGTGCTGGGGACCCCTGTCCGACCACCTTCCATCTGCCTGGTCAAGGACCATACTCACACATCACCGGCATTGATTGGTGAGTTTCCCCCTCGGTCAGCATAAAGGCGAACTAGTTTCATGGAGGATCACGCTTCCCAATCTTCATTTGGTCGTGCTTTGTTCCTTTTCGTTGGCAAACACTCCTGGATTTTTTCCCCTGCACTACAGTTTCATCCAGGGACCTGCCCTTGTTGGAATTACACTGGCACCTTTCATGGGCATTTTTTTGTTTGTTTGTTTGCCGGCAATGCCATGAACAGGTTGCAGGCATGTGATTTTGGGGAGTGACGAGTCCACTTTATCTCGCTGTGTGTGTGTAATGTCCTGGCTCTCTCTTCTGCCTGATGGGGCTTTAGAGATATGTGTGGCTGAGTTGGGGCACTGTCCGAGCAGCCTACATGTGTCTGCTGATGAGCTAGTCCATTGTAGGCCCACTTCCTTGTGGACTCAGTTTGCAGGGGTGACGACTCTTGCTTGCTGGTTCCATATTCCCCTTAAGTTACGGCATGGGAAATAAGCCAGCAATATCCATACTTCCATCTTAACCCTTAGGGTACGTGCTAGAGACATTAAGACCTCTTAGCCTTATGCCCTATTTAGATACTACCAAGCTGATCCATTATTGTACAAAGAAATGGCCTGGATATCCCCTAGACAATAATCTAAATGGCACCCTGGATCCCAATATTTTACGGGAATTATCTAATTATTGCCAGCGACCAGGCGGATTGAAAGAGTTAAAAAAATTCCCCTATATACAAGCTTTCTCTTACTTAAGCTCTTCCTTCCCACCTAAGTTCTTGTTCTCCTGCTCGCCTGCTGTTAGCCACTTCCTCAGACCCTGATGATTCTCATCTTCCACTGGATCCTGCAAATGACCCTCCACCCTTTAGACCTCAACACACTCCTACTGCCCCTTCCTCTCTGCCTATCACCTTCTCTCGAGCCTCTAAGGATGCTGATCTAATTCTACCTCTTTGGGAAGTTGTGGGCATGGATGGGATAGTTAAAGTGTATACTCCCTTCCATTTGTCTGAACTCTCCCAGGTTGCAAAGAAGTTAGGCTCTTACAATTCGAATTCTACTGCCTTTATAAAAGAATTTCAGTACTTAACCCAATCTTATGACCTCACCTTTCACGATGTATATACAATTTTAACCAATAATCTTCTACCTGAGGAGCGCAGGCGAGTTTGAGAGCAGGCCAGAATACATGCAGATGAGGTTCATCAAACAAATTTAGCACACACCCCAGGAGCTGAAGCAGTTCCAGATGCAGATCCACATTGAGATTATAATACACAAAGGGAAATTGTAGCCAGGGACAATTTTGTGACCTGCTTGCTGGCAGGTTTGTGTAGGGCTGCCCTGAAGCCAGTCAATTTTGAGAAACTGCAGGAGGTGATTCAAGATAAACAGGAAAATCCATCCAGTTTCTAGAGAGCCTCACAAATGCGCTCTTGCAGTTCAAAAATTTGGATCCAGAGAGCACTGAGGGAAGACAGCTTCTTATGACCCATTTCTTTAATCAAAGCTACCCAGACATAAAGGCCAAGCTTAGATCTCTTGAGAGGGGCCCATTAACTCCACAAGCAGACATTCTGGCACTTGTATTCTAGGTGTACCACTGGAGAGATGAGAGAATTCAGCAGGAGAAATACCTCCTACTGGTGGAGGCCATCAGGCCAGCCCCTCCACCACCGCCTCCCAGGGTGAGCAGATAAAAGCACTCAGAAAAGCACTCCGGTGCTTGCTTCCACTGTGGCCACATAGGGCATTACTGTCGCTCATGCACAGATCCACGGAGGCCATCCAGACCCTGTCCTAGGTGTTATAGACACCAATGGCCAGGCAGCTGCTGCCCTACATCAAAGGGTGGGGTCACAGTAAGCTTGGACGAGGTGCATAATGTCCTGGGACTGGCCAAGGATGAATGATAGTGCCCAGGCCCTTTTAGTGCACAGAGAGAACCTCGGGTAGATATTGAAGTTTCTGGCTGGACCATTTCTTTCCTGGTGGACACTAGAGCTGCGTTCTCAGTTCTGCAAGAGTATTGGGGTGCACCCATTCTTTCAGGCCTTATGGTTGTCAGGGTAAGAAGCAAATCCATGCGACCTTATCAGACACCGCTGCTTAATTGCATTTTTAGAGGAATTCCTATTACTCAGTCATTTTTAGTTATGCCAAGTTGTCCAACAGCTTTGATGGGAAGAGATTTGTTAGCAAAAGTGGGAGCTTTCATTTCATTTAGTGATCATATTTGCCTAAACCCAGCCTCGCCAGCCACTCCAACTGTTCCTCTGTTCTTTTTACTATCCAATCAGCCTGTAAATTCTACCTTCCTGATAATCTACTTCCTCCCCTCCTCCATCACCTGCCTTCTCCCCTCACTCCAAAGTGGATGGGACCATATAGAGTAATTCTGACAACTCCTACAGCCGCTAAACTTGAAGGCTTCCCACATTGGATTCATTTGTCTAATCTTAAACCTTTTGTCCCCTCTCCTCAAAATAGCCAGACAAGAGACCCAAATCTTTAAAAACCAACTCCAAGATTCCTTTGCAGCCAGCCAGAGCAGAAGCCAAGATGGTAAACAAAGGGCCCCAGGCACTCTGCTTGGAAACCCAGGTAAACAAAGGGTCATTCAACTCTGCAGTTGAAGCTGCCACTCCCTGAGGATGCATTGCAGGTAAAACAAAGACCATTCCCCACCTCCCTGTAGGAGTCCAGGTAAGTAAAATACAGGACACTTTGATCCTTTCCCTTTACCAGACCTAGCAAGTATCCGCAGACCTTAACATGCAGGCAGTAGACAACAGAATCCCTTAGCAGAAGAAAGGAACCATTCACACAACGCAGCTAACTCAAGGTTTATTTCCAAGTTTCTTTCTTCCCTCCTTTCTCCTTAGCCTGTCACTCCCAAAGCTCTTTCACTTCAGACAATAGAATCCCTTAGCAAAAGAAAGAACCAATCACACACCCAGCTAACTCATTCACGGCAAGGTTTACTTCCAAACTCCTTTCCTCTTAGTCACTCCCAAAGCTCTATCACTAACCCATATTTTTTTTGAGCTCCAAGAAACAAATTTCATGGCCCTGTGATCCAAATCCTTCAATTCTGCCAGCAAGATGAGCTAAAGACCTCTCTGCCCTTGTGTCATCAGGAAGTAGCCAAGACCACGACGAACCTTCCCAACCATAAACTCAGTTTATATATATATACATATATATATATGTATATATATATATCAAAGAGTGAAATGTAAGGATTTCCAAAGCTTGCATTCATCTGGAATGTAACAGTGTCAATCATGCCCCTGGGTGTGGCGATGCAAACATGGACCACCCACCCTTTTAAAGAAAGGGCTCACACAAGTCCCTGCCCTTCTTCTTCTCTCTCTGCCCCCTTCTGCCCCTATATCTGCCTGCTGCTGTAATAAACTTGTGTGGTACTCCCAGTGTTGAGATTCCATTCACATGCCACGTGCAAAAGACTAACATCTGTGTTACTTCATTCTGGATGATCTCTTCTAGTTTCATCCAATTGCCAGTAATTTCATTGTTTTCCCCAATGAGTAATACTCCATTGTTTGAATGTACTGCATTCAAATGAATTGTAATGCATTCTTCATTGTTCATCATGTACCACATTGTCTTTGTATATTCTTCATTGTTCAGCATCTAGGTTGTTTCCACTTTCTGGCTGTTACAATTAATGCTGCTATTGCATAAATTCTATATGTTATTGTAATAAAAACCTGGAACCAGAAATTGGGGAAAACTAAAAGATCAGAGAGACAGAGAAACAAGCCATAGTCACTTCTCACCTAGCCAATCCTCACAAATCTTCCGGCTGAGAAAACTAATGTGAAAGAGAACTTCCACAAGAATCAGATTAGAATCTCTCTTAGATTCTGATGACAATATCTTTGCCAAGAGCTCTTTAAGAGTTTTTTTTAAGGTATCTCTGTTTTTCTTTTTAAAGATTTATTTATTCATACAATGTTCTGCTTGTATGTATGCCTGCATGCCAGAAGAGGAGACCAGATCGACCACATGGTTGCTGGGAACTGAACTCAGAACCTCTGGAACTGAACTCAGAACCTCAGTGCTCTTAACTGCTGAGCTATCTTTCCAGCCCTAAGAGTTTGATTAGCTCTTTCCACAATGACTTGTTCCTGTGGGTTGTAAGGGATACATGTTGTGTGAGATATCTCCCAGGAGCCTCAGAACAAGCTGTTGTGACATATAAGAGGAGCCTTTCTCAGTTTTAATGACCCAGATTACTCCCATGGCATGACTGGCTTAATTGCCTTTATAAGGTTAGAAGCTTTTTCCCCAGACAATGCTAGTACATACATGAACTTAGAGCCACCATCAATTATTACATGCACATACCTCAAATTACCAAGTGGAGGATAATGTGTCACGTCCATCTGTCATATAGAATTAGGTATCAAGCTTTGTGGGTTAACCCCTGCTTTCTGTAGGGACCCTGGGGAAGGGGCAGCCGTGTGCAAGTGTGCAAGTGGCACAGGTTCTAGATAGGTATTTGCACTGAGAAATCAGCAACTCTAGGAGTAATTTATGTAAATTTTGAGGGGATAAATGAAATTGTTGGTGCAATGCATTAGCTTATTCTAGAAAATCAGCTGTAGCTGTCAGTATAATGGTGTCAGTTATTTCATTTCCCTAACAAGTATACCTGATAATATGGTGGGGGATCTAATACGTGCCATGGCTCTGTTCTTTGGTTTAATACATCTTGTATTAGAAGCATGATATTGGTTATAGGCTTAAGGATATTCTTTATTATGGAAAAGGCCAATACTTGAACAGCTTGGACCACATACTGACAGTCTGAAAAAATATTAACAGGCTCATTTTGACATTTCACTAAGACTTTAAGAAGTGCTAACAATTCTTCCAGTTGCACAGAACCAGGATTTGTAATCACAAATTTCTCATCTGTTTCACCTGTTCTTTGAATGAGAATGTCATAACTTGTTTTATTGGTATCTGAGAAAGCTAGGGATGCATATGGAATAAGGATTCCAGGAAGGAACTGAATGAATGGGAATATCAGTTGGAAGGGATGAGAGCTCAGGGAAAATCTTACTTTTAAGCAAATGATTGTCAATTGTGCCAGTAAATTCAGCAGCCATTTCCTGGAAAGAAATGGAGTCAGCCCATAATGCCTGAGTATTCCTTAACGGAAATGGAAGAATAAGTTTATCTGGCTTTCATTGTGCCTTCAGTCCTATGAGGAACATTTGGTCTTATTTGGAAGTCACTTTATGTAAGTCACAATGAGTCTGATGAAACCACAAGGGGCCAGATTGCCAAAGCACCCCTAAAAATCCCTTAACTGTCCAGAGTATGATTGCTAGCAGGCGTCGCTCAGGCCTATGGTGGTGCAACCTGGTAATGGATAATATGGTAAGCATCTTTTGTAATATGTCCCTTGCTTCTGGATTAAACTCTATCCTCTGTGAGGGACACATGGGACCCTCTCAGAGTGAAAAGAAATTTCTCATCTCCTGTCTGGAATAGACAAAAAGGGTTTAAGCCAATTTACACTCCCACATAACTGTTGTAGTTCTGAAAATGAATATTTGTCTTTCACATTTAACTTAAAATAGAATAAAAATATCCTTGGCAATAACAAATCCCAAAAAGGAAAATGGGGCACTACCTGAACATTATCTGGAGCCACTGTCAAGCTTAATGAGTCCAAATCCTGGACCATTAATTTAACATATTGTTGTAAATAGGTTGAGTCAGGATGTGCCAGTAAGAGATCATCTATATAATATACCAAGGTGATATCTCTAGGGACACTGACCAGAGCTTGTGCAACATACAGTCAGCACATAGCTGGACTATTTTTCATTTCTTGTGGCAAAACAGTCTATTGGTACCTGTTAGCTGCCTTATACATATTAGGTTCCCACACTATGAATGAAAAATGTCCTCTATCTTGAGGTGCTAAAAGTATTTGTAAAAAGCAATCCTAATGTTCAATATCACTATATAATATAATGGAGGAAAGGCACTGAGTTGTGGAAGGCCAGAGTGGGGTGATTCCATGTCCGTCTAATCATGTAACCCTTAGATCTTGTAAAAAAAGGAAATTTGGGGGGATAACAAAAATGGGAGTATTTTGTCTGCTTCTAGAGGGCTTAATATGACGAGACATTAGCTGTTCAGAAACTACATTTTTTAATATAGATAATTTGGGTTCCATTATAGGCCACTGTTCTGTCTAAATGTCTTGGTATGACAGCCAATTAGTGGGAGCAGGGTTGGACTGCTTAACAATTTCCAACCTCTGGTGAACAGAGGCCCTTAGAATTGGTGGTGTGGTGTGAGTTTTGTGTAGTATAGTCTGTAAGACCCAATTTTTCATGTACTTCAATAACATCAAAAAAGGCTCTATCATCAGTTGTAAGGACTGTACCCATGTCCTCTAAAATGTCTCTTCCCTGCAAATTACTAGGCATACAGGACACTATAGGGCAGAAGACTTCTTTATTTCCATTGAACAGAAAGAGTAGTTATTTTTTAATATATTGTTAATATATTGGCATTCATGACCATGACTGCCAGTCCCCTAACTGGCTGGCCATCAAGGAATATGGCCATCATAGGTGAATGTGGGAAAATTGGCAGTGTCCAGAAGACCTATGGATTGGCCGATTCTCCTCTTATAGATAGGGCTGAGGAGTGACTCTTTTGGAATTATTTAAAGGAAACCGCAGTTGTCTCAGGTTGGGAGTGTCAGTCTTTGGACCAATTACATATCTTAATCACATTTATGGCATTTGGTCTTAGGTTTTGCTCTATGGCAGTCTAACTGCAGGTGACCAGGATTGCCATAACCCCAGCATGACCTGTCAGCTGAGGCCCTCTGAATAGTTTCCCTTGATTGTTTTTCAATCAAGAGAATGCTGATAGAGGCAATGAGTGCTACAGTTGGACCTGTGGATGGATCTAAGTCACTGGTAGCTGTTACTCAGTTATGTATTTCCTCAATTCAGAACACAGTCACTGCATTTTGGGTAGGGGCATTAAGCCTCTCACATGCTAATTGTTTAATCAGCATTTCTCTGATATGTCCTGAATATACTCTCTGCTCAACTGTCCTGTTTTTCCTGGCAAGAAAAATCAGTAAACAATTCTCTTGGCTGCTGAATGAGATTGGGAAAATATGCAGATGGATCCTGGAGAATACATGATTTAAGGGCTTTAAATGCTATCTCAGAAACTTGTTGGAAATAAGCCTGTTGTTCAATTTGAGCCTGAGTAACTGCGCTAACATACTGTCCATGGCCTATAAGCATGTCTAGCATAATAGGGACATTTACTATATAATAGTCCATGTCTGAGACTCTGCATGATCTGCATATGCTGAACACCAGATAAAAAAAGATAGCTGGATCTCATATGGCCATCTTCAGGTTGTAGCAATTATAATAGGTCTGTAAACGCATTGCCCACTGCCTTAACACTTGTTCAAAATAGGGTGAATCAAGGCCTGTCTCATTAGCTGCTTTTCTGATGAGGGAAAGATCTGCCAGCCACATGGGAATCCATGGTAATTCTGCCATGTTAGGGCCCACATTTACCGGAAAGGCCATAGCAGGCATTTGAAACACCACCAGTGTGGGCCAGCACTAGCACAGCTGGGTCCAACACAGTGGAAAGGCTTCATAGCCAGTAAAGGGTGGGAATTATACATAGCTTCCAGGGAATGAAACCCCTGAGAAAGTGCAGGCTCAGGCCAAGGGCAGACACTGAAGGAGGAAGGTCAGACCAAGGGTACTGTGGAGGAGGGGTAGCCACCTAGGCATAGGCTGGGCAAAAGAAGAAGTTGAGTCTGCCTTAGCTTTAGAGGCTATTGAGCTAATTTTTTCTGGGTTTTCCTTTTCTGCCTACTCTCTGTCTGGGGTTTCATCCTCTGACTCATGAAGAGAATTGGTTAAGGGTGAGGCTGAGGTGATTGATAGGTAAGCAATGCATTGTTCCTGGATATATAGATTATTTCAATGACTTTTTCTGGTAAGAGGGATTTTAAACTGGCAACTATTGCCAGAAGAATAGGGATGAAAGAGAGAGATCCTTGGCTAAATTTTTCCAGAAGCTACTTCTCTTTTTCTGGCTAAATCAATACTCTCATTCATACATCAAGAGAGATCCATGGGGCAAGCACCAAAGCCTCACACCAGAATTTTTCAAGCTCTCTCAACTGATCAGGAGAGCCTTTAAAGCTTCAATGTTTGCTTCCCTGCAGTTAGAAGGGATATTGCCCATTGCTGCAGTGCAAGGCAAGCAACAAGCAAAGCAGTGTTGTGCTTATGAACCATGTCTTGTGCTTAGCAAGGGACTTGTACTGGACATGACTCCAGTAGCCACCATGCTCACACAGTGTCTCAATTGGGGTTCAACTTATGGGGTGAATGGGGGGAAGCCAGACCCTGGTTCCATTTCCTGAGTGGTCAGGTCTCATGTGAACATGCCTGATCAACCTGGCCAGGGATTTTGTGTGCCTCTCTAGCAATTTAAACAGACAAACACAAACAGTGAAAAAAAGAAAAGTGAGGTCCCAGAAGATAGAGATGAATGGATCACAGAAATGTTTTGACCACCTTACTAAATGCCACCGAGGGCCATGAATGTCATCATCACACTAAGCTAAGAGAAGGAAAAAGCAGGATCCAGAAGAGAAGGCAGTCATTTGGGTCTCAAACAGCAGAAAAAAGCTTTAAAAGTCAAAAAAAGACTGTAACAATAGCAAAGATGACCCCAAATGAAGCATAGTCAATAGCGAAGCCAAAGGGTTTAGGTACCTGTTTGGTCTCTGGGATTCCTAATATAGTGTGGCTTCCCATACAGCAGATGTTTTCTGTTGAGGTTGCAAGCTAGACTATGGAGCTCAGGGGAGGGGGACCAGATAGAGACTGTCCGGCCAACTTTAGGGAATATTAGCTGGCTGTGGACAGTATTCTTCTTTGAGTCACTAGTAGCAGCCTGGTCTCAGGTAAAGCAGAAGTGTTCTGCTGACAATTATGGGCCAAAATATGTAGTTCACAGGAGAGAGTACAGTCTGGAACTGTTGGTGGTCTTTTGGGAGTGACAGTGGATAACGGTTGGTGTCTTACCTGGGGTCCCTAGAACTGCCCGGGCCTCAGGTAAAGCAGAATTCTTCTCCTGAAAGTTTTTGCTAAAATATGGAGCCCAAGGGGAACAGGTACAGTCTAGCATTGTTTGGCAGACTGTAAGAGGTGTTAGCATATGGTGGAGTGATACCTTACCAGGGCTCCCTAGGACCAGTCTGGCCTTAGGTAGAGCAGCTGGAGGTGTGGGCCTGGATATGGAGCCTGTGGGTGGTGGAGGATATTGGGAATACCTCATGAAGTGTTAGCCAAAGACAGGTGGTGTCTTACAATTATGCACTTTATTTAATGTGGTGCCCTTGATCAGAAGAAACATATTCATAGTTCTATTTATTAGATTGCGTAGCTAATATTTCTATTCTGATCACTTAGAAGATTGAAAAACTAATACACATAACTTTAAAAAGTAACAATTTTATTTTCTTGCAGTATTAAAGATCAAGTCTAGGGCCTTAGACATGCTAAGTAAGTGTTTCACTAGTGAGCTTCAACCCCATTATTTCATTCAATTTTAAATATTCACAATAGTTTACTAATGGAATATGTTCACTTGTTGGCCACTTTACAGAATATGAAACTTTTGGTCATATTTGACATCATTGGCTTTATTTACTACACCATTCCTGGGAGCCGTCGCCTGTATTTGGCCTTTAGTATAGCCATTTTAGCTTAGCCATTTTCAGTTTATGAATTAGCCATGTTTAGAGGAATCTATTCCCCTCCTGTTATAGTTAGCCATTTACCAGCAATTATGTGACTCACCCTAGGTTGACAGGAATAGCTTTATCTTCCTGACAGAAAGGAACACCTATGCAAATTACCTGCAGTTAAGACATTCCACAGATTAGGTCATAAAGCAACCCTTCCCCAAGACTCTCTGCCCTGCAGACCTCCTTCACAATATAAACCCCCTGAGAAAAATAAAATTACACAGCCTGAATGGAATACTGTCTTACTGTGTCATTCTTAGCATCTCTTGCCCTTCTCAGTTCTCCCCTCTAGGTTGCGGGTCCCCGTTTTCTAGTCCCTCTGGTCTGGGCATACCATATTGACTTTTATGCTATATCTGTTTTAGATTACATCCCATTCAATGGAGATTTGCAAACATATGACATCAAAACAAATGTAAGTGGTCCCAGTGATTTGTAGATTTCACTGACTTTTTCTTGAAATAATATTTTACAGTGCCTTTGTAAGTATGTTGAATATCTTAGGACACTTTGATATACAATAAATATCAGGGCTCTGTAATATATGTGTGAAGATAATTCAAATAGTTATCCATTGTATGTCTATTACTTAATATAGTTATAAATATATATATATTTATCTTCTAGACTATTTGTACTGAGGAAACTGAATGTGATATTTATTTTTTAAATATTTATTTATTTTACATTAATCTTAGTTTTTTCTTCCTCTCCTGCCACTTCCTCCATGCAAATTCTCTTGCCCCACCATCCATGCCTCCATTTCTATTCAGAAAAGGGCAGGCATCCCATGGATATCTGTTGCAGTAAGATTAAGCACCTCCCCTTTTATTAAGGTTGGACAAGACAACCCAGTATGAGGAATAGGGCCTTAAAAGCCAACAAAATTGCCAAAGACAGCTCCTGCTCCCACTCGTAGGAGTCCTTAAACTACACAACTGTCACATATATGCAGAGAGGCTAGGCCAGTCCAGGCGAGCTCCCTGGTTGTTGGGTCAGTCTCTGTGAACTCCTATGAGCTGAGGATAGTTAATTCTGTAGGTTTCCTTGTGATATCCTTGACCCCTCTGGCTTCTATAATCCTCTCGCCTTCCACAGGATTCCCCAAAATCAGCCTAATGTTTGGCTGTTGGTCTGCATCTATTTACATCCAGTTGCTAGATGAAATCTCTCTGATGCATTTGAGCTAGTTATCAATCTATGAGTATAGCCAAATATAGTTAGGAATCATTACATTGACATTTTTTTCCTCTAGTAGTATTTGTTTCTATTAGAGGTCTCTGGGCCATCCAGCCTTTGGGGCCTGGTACTACAGGCAGTATCAGGGGGGTAAATTCATTCTCTTGGCATGAGTTGTAGGCTAGACTAGTCATTGCTTGGCTACTTCCATTATTTCTGTGCCACCCTTACCCCAGCACATCCCATAGGCAGGAGAGACTATAGCTCAAAAGTTATATGTTTGAGTTAGTGTCTCCATCCCTCCACTGCTAGTCATACCTAATCACAGGAGGTGGACAAGTCAGGATATATATCTCATATTGCTAGGGGTCTTAGCTGGGGTCATCTTTGTAGATTTCTGGGAGTTTCCATCTCACCAGAATTTTACATGACTCTAAAATGACCCTTATTCTAGTTATCTCTTTATGTGTTCTACCTCCACCTGATCCCTAATGTTCCCATCCATATCCACCCTCAGTATACCCACCAAATCTCTTTAATTTCCCCTTCTCAGAGAGATTTGAATGTCTCCCTTGAAACCTCTTTGCTATCTATCTTTTCAATTTGTTGATAGTCTCATGGCTATTTTTAGTGAGTATATAGATGGTGATATTTAAATAAATAAATATAAGGAGCTACATCATCCATCATTATGAAATAATCATTGAGATTTTATTGCATGTAATGGGAGTTGAAGAAAGGAGAGAAAAGAAACACAAAACCTCCAGTGTGTTTGGCAATGTTATTTATACCTCTGTGATCTGAATATATAATTTCTTCATTGAACTTTGTTAGTATCTCCTTATCTCAGTTTTCAGAGATCCTTCTCATTTTTCTGTTTATTTATGACACAGTATTTCTTCAGTCTTCCAGTTTCCCACCATCAAGCCCAATCATCTCCCTATAACTCTAAAGCCTACCCAAATCTACCATCATGTGTTGTAGCAGGTTTTCCCGGGCCCTTTTGGGCCCAGTGATTTGTAACCTGGTCCGCGGCAGCTTTTGTCCCCCAAAGAAATGAATCACATGCTTATATTAACTTTATACTGTTTGGCCCATGTCTTAAGCACATTACTAGCTAGCTCTTTCATCTTTTTTTTTTTCCTTTATTTTGTATTTATTAAAAAAAAACACACAGTAAAAAGAATTTAAAATGTGGAAGAGTTAACAATAACTATATAGAGGATAAGAATGATAAGCATGGCTTATCAAGGGTAGACATACAAATAAGATTGCTACACCTATATTTTCTTTGTGTTCATCTTTCCCTCTGAATTTTTTTTTCTTTTTTTTTCTTTTTTTCTTTTTTCTTTTTTTTTTTTCTTTTTTTTTTCTTTTTCTTTTTTTTCCTTTTTTTTTCCATCCCTGTATATCCTTATTCAAGGTCTCTTAAATCAACCCATTTCTACTAATCTACCCGCCATATGTCCCAGCCGGTGGCTCACCTGTATCTCTTACCTGTTCCTTCTTCGGGGGTCAGATGGCGACTGACTAACTCCGCCCTCCTTCTGCCTGTCTGTCCTTTGATTCTCCACCCACTTTTACAGTGCTGTGCATAGGCCAAAAC
The DNA here is from genome assembly GCA_004025045.1 of Sigmodon hispidus. Taxonomy (NCBI): domain Eukaryota; kingdom Metazoa; phylum Chordata; class Mammalia; order Rodentia; family Cricetidae; genus Sigmodon; species Sigmodon hispidus. Next base: position 35,303 of record PVIH01017047.1, read on the forward strand.
AGCTACTTTATTTACAGCATACAGAGAACATTTCACCACAATCATGTGTCTTTGTTTTGTTTGTTTGCTTTTGTGATAAGTATCTCATACAGCCAGGCTAGCTTCAAGCTCACTATATATAGCTGGCTTAGTTAGGATTTCTGTTGTTGTGAAGAGACACTACGAATACTGCAATTCTTATAATGGAGAATATTTCATTGCAGCTTGTTTACAGTTTCAGAGATTTGGTCCATTGTGATCATGGTGGAGGTGCACAGCTGCACACAGGCAGACATAGTGCTTAAGAAGGAGCTGAGAATTCTCCATTTGGATCAGGAGTCACGAGGAAGAGGGAAACACTGGGGCTTGCTTGAGCATTTAAAAATTTGAACCTTACCCCCAGTGACACATTTCCTTTAGCAAGGCCATACCTCTTAATCATTTCAAATAGTGCCACTCCTTGGTAGCAAAGCATTCAAAACTGTGAGCCTATGGGAACAATTCTTATTTAAACTCCCACAACAGTCCAAAATGGCTTTGAACTCCTTATTATCCTGCCTGGCTATCTCAAGTGCTAAGTTTATAAGCACACTAATTCTTTATCTTTATCTATGATGTTTCCTATCTCCTAGCAATCCCCTATTCATTCTTCTATCACATTTTTTATCCAAGTGCAATACCATTCTCGATAAGATATTTTCCTATTCTTACTCTGGCTACTCTTTCAATTACAGAAAAAGTCATCCATTTTTTTCCATGTCTGTTCTCATAGTACTTGGCACATATGAATATTTTCTTTAGTCTTCTATAAGAAAAGAATCATTGAAATGAATATGAAGGTATACAGTATATAATTGTATATATACACACATTTTTATGTATGTGTAAATGTAGACTGATGAACACACTGGTGTATTAAAAGGATTTGACTTTTTATTATTATGGAGATGTTTGTTAGATTGTGTGAGGCAGATTTTCTGTACTTTATACTATATTTTTAAATTCTTCAGAAAATCATCTAAAAGAGAAGAAGCTGCAGAAAATAAATGACAATCTATAATCTGCAAAGCTAAGCTAGAACCAATGAAAACTTACTAGAACCTAGTTTGATCTCTCACCAGTTTGATAAGAGTCAAACTGACTTCCAGTTTGATGAAGAGAGTGCCCTGCAGGTGAAACTAATGTCTATCACAATAGAGCTAAACACTCATCCAGAAGCAGAGAAAAGTTAAAGTACAAGATGAAAGAGCTCTTAGAGCTAGTTCTCTATGAGGAATCTGTAAATTCTAAGAGATATCTTTGTAATAGAGCCTCATATTTTACAGACTTTTAAAGCCTAAATTGAGCATGCCAAGTGCTTTGTTCCTACATTACTCATGGATTTGTTTGAAGATAACATTTTTACTAAATTACACAGGCTGGTCTCAAACTCACTGTGGCAGTTTGAATGAGAATTTCCATCATGAACATATATTTGAATACTTTATTGTTAGGGAGTGAAACTATTTGAAAAGGATTAAGAGGTGTAGCCTTGTTGGAATAAGTGTGGCCTTGTGAAAGGCACTGTGTCAGCAGAGGTGGGCTTTGAGGTTTCAAAAAAACCCATGCCAGGCTCTCTCTCTCTCTCTCTCTCTCTCTCTCTCTCTCTCTCTCTCTCTCTCTCCAAAATGATCAGGATATAGAACACTCAACTATTTCTTACTCAGTAACATGCCTGATATGTCTGCCACCATACTCTCCTCCTTGATGATAATGGACAAAGCCTCTGAAAGTGTAAGCCAGCCCCTAATTAAATGTTTTCTTTTTCTTATTAGTTACCTTGGTTGTCCTATACTGGGCTCCATATCCCAACCTACAAACCCTGGTAAGAGATTCTCGCTCTAGCAGAGGCCACCCAGCAGTCCCTATCAGCATCTTCTCCCTTGCCTGGGCCCCATGTCCAAACCCACAACCTGATAAATTATTTCTGCTCTAATGGAGGCCACATAGGTACTAGGAACTCTAGATGCCACTCACTGTACTAGAGGTCACACTGGTATTTGAAATCCCAAGTAAATGAAAACCCAGAGACCACACTGGTATCCAGAACCCCAGATGCCATGCAAATTTTTAAAACTCAGAAGCAAAAAGAGCACCCAAAATCCCAGAGGCCAAGCAGGACACCAAAACTCCAGCAGAGTCTCACTATTTGACTGAAGACTGGCAGGTCACTAGAACCACAGGCTGCTTACTCCAGAAGATAAAACAGGAGATAGAAAGCAAAAAGGAAAACACTCAAAATACATCCATTCAACAAAAATGAACTCAGAAATCCACATCCAAACTACAAATAACCCAAACCCAGATGACCAAAAGCCAGCATAAGAACACAATCAACAACATCCAAGGTAATATGTCACCAGAGCCCAGCTATCCCTCTATAGCAAGCCCTGGATATTTCAACACAGCATAAGCACAAAAAATAATTTCTAATCCAATCTTATGAAGATGATAGAGGCCCTTAAAATGAACATAAACAAATCCCTTAAATAAATCCAAGAAAACAAAAACAAGCACATGAAGGAAGCACTGAAAATGGAAATAGAAGCAATAAAGAAAATTTTAACAGATGAAATCCTGGAGATGAAAAATATATGTAAGTAGGCAAAAACTACAGAAGCAAGTATTACCAACAGAGTACAAGAGATGGGAGAGAGAATCTTGGGCATAGATGATACAATGGAAGAAATTGATACATGAGTCAAAAAATGTTAAATCTAAAAAATTCCTGACACAAAACATCCAGGCAATCTGGATGATTATGAAGAGACCAAATGTAAATGTAATAGGAATGGAGGAAGGAGAAGAATCCTAGCTCAAAGGACCAGAAACTGTTTTAAACAAAATCACAGAAGAAAACTTTCTTAATCTAAAGGAAGAGATGCCAGAGATGCCTATAAAGGTACAAGAAGCTTACAAAACACCAAATAGACTAGATCCCTCCAAAAAAAAAGTCCCTTGCCACATAAGAGTCAAAACACTAAACATACAGAGCAAAGAAAAATATTAAAAGCTTCAAGAAAAAATGGTCAAATGGCATATAAAAGCAAACCTATTAGAATTACACATGATTTCTCAAAAGAGACTCTAAAATTGAGGTCTGAAAAGGCCTGGACAGATGCCTTACAGACTGTAAGAAACCACAGATGCTACCCTAGACTATTATACTCAGCAAAACTTTGAGTAACTATAGATGGACAAAGCAAGATATTCTATAACAAAGCCATATTTCAATAATATATACTCACAATTCCAGGCCTACAGAAGATTATAGAAGGATGGACAAAGCAAGATATTCCATAACAAAGCCATATTTCACTAATATATACCCACAATTCCAGCCCTACAGAAGATTATAGAAGGAAAAGTCCAACTTAAAAAAGTTAACTACATATATGAAAACACAGCAAATAATCTCATACAAGCAAAGTCAAAAGTGAGAGGACTAAGCAGATGCCATAACAGGTTGCTCAGGCTTCTGTCAGAGATCAGGCCTCAATTTCAGTTTCCTGAGACTGAACAAGCAGTTTCTGAGGAAGCCATTAACAAAGAACAGTCAATCGTCAATGCAATCTTCACTAACAGAGAAGAAGAGAGTGTGTACTAGGCCTGAGGCATCTCCCACTTTCAGAGTTTACTAGGCCAGCCAGCCTCCATAGTAGCTCAAGGTGATAACCAAATAAGGACAAAGTCAGGGACTTGTCCAGGCCTGCCCAAAAATCAAATATCTGTAGCTTTATATAGTCCCTACCAGCCCTAGGCAATTAGAATGTACTAATGATTGACACTTGCTTAAGAGAATCATATCTGAGATGAATTTACTGCCCTAGGAACTCCCTCTTAGCTGTGCTTAAAAGGAGCTTATAAGTTTCTCTTGGGGTTGTCACCATTTTGCCTTTGTGTAGGAGGATTGGCCCTAGCACACTGGAAAATTAAATGCTCTTGATGATTTCATACATTGGTGGTGGTCTTTTGTGGGACTTCTCCAGAACCCTAGCACAAAGTATGAAAAGATATCCTCTCCACACACATATATTACACCACCACCAAACAACAACAAAATAGCAGAAATTAACAAACATTAGTCATTAATATCTCTCAGTATCAATGGACTCAGTTCCCCCCAAAAAAGACACAGGTTGACAGAATGGATGTGAAAGCATGATCCATCCTTTTGCTCCATATAAGAAACACATCTCAATATCAAAGACAGACGTCTCAGAGTAAAAGGTTGAATAAAGGGTTTTCAAGAAAATGGACACAAGAAAAAAGATAGTATAGTCATCCTAATATTTAACAAAATATACTTCCAATCACAATTAATCAAGAGATAGTGAAGGATATTTTATAGTCAGCAAGGGAAAAAAATCCATGAAGATAACATCTCAATTCTCAACAACTATACCTCAAACACAAAGCCACCCATGTTTGTAAAGAAACACTACTAAAGCTAAAATAACACATTGACTCTCACACATTCCTAGTGGGAGACTTTAATACCTCACTCTCACCAATGGACAGATCACGCAGACATAAACTAAACAGAAATACTGGATCTAACAAAATGTTATGAAACAAATGGGTTTAATAGATAGCTCCAAAACATTTCACCCAAACACAAAAGAATATACTTTCTTTTTAGTATCTCATAGAGCATTCTCCAAAATCGACCACATTCTTGGTCACAAAGTAAGTCTCAAGAGATACAAGAAAATTAAAATGCCCACCTATACCCTATCACACCACCATGATAAAAGCTGGATTTCAACAACAACAGTGTAAAACTCATGGAAACCAAACAATTCTCTACCAAATGACTATTGTGTCAAGAAAGAAAGAAATTACAGACTTCTTAGAATTCAATGAAAATGAATGTTAAACACACCCAAACTTATAGTATACAATAAAATCCTGATGGGGTAGGTTCCTAGCATTAAATTCCTTCATAAAAATATTTGAAGAGATCTCATACTAGTAATTTAGCAGCACACCTGAGAGCTCTAGAACAAAAAGAAGCAAACACACCCAAGACGAGTAGACAACAGGAAATAATCAAACTGAGGGATGAAATCAATGAAAAGGAAAGAACAATAAGAATCAATGAAACAAAAAGTTGGTTCTATGAGAAAATTAACAAAATAGACAAGCCCATATCTAAACTAACTGAAGGCAGAGAAAGAATATACAAAATAAACAAATAAACAAAACTATAAGGAAAATGTGGTACATTCACACAATGGAGTATTACTCAGGTATTAAAAACTATGACATTGTAAAATTTGTAAGCAAATGGGCAGTGTTGGAAAATTTTGGGACCCTGTTCTTCATACTGGTTTGCCTTATCCAGCCTTAATACAAGGGGGAGAATTCTTAGTCTGACTGTAACTTGGTAAGACATGCTCCTGCTGATATCCCTGGGAGGCCTGCTCTTTTCTAAGAAAAAACAGAGAAGTGGATGGGGGAGGGGAAGAGGGCAGTTTATGGAGTGGGTGGTAAGAGAAGAAGGAGGGTAAACTGAGTTAAGAGTGCAAAATAAATGAATAAATTAAATAACTTAAAAAAGAGTTTGAAGGGACACTAGCCCACTCAAGCATGTTGCTCTGGCAGCCCTTGCTCTTCTCTGCAAATTCCCTCTGCTTTGCTAAAAACCACTAGATTACATACCTAAAGCTAGCCCCCAAGGTCTATTCCATTATTTGGCCACTTTCTCCTCCTGAGACTGACTACCAAAGTCAAGCAATTCACCTCCTAATTAGCACTCCCAGTTAAAAGTAAACACTTTATCCTAACAGAGGTTTGCCCCCTTTATCTTTATAAACTGCTACTTAACTATGTGCCAAGTCTGACTCTTCTATCCATTTGTCGCTCTGGGATAAATAGTCCTTCCCCTTTCCCTTGTTACCTTCTCCCTCTCCCTCATCCCCTATGTGTGTAAATATTGTATATTTAGTACAAATAGTCTGGAATATCAGAGGACTGAGTAAACCGCAGAGACAAGACCTGAAGGTCAGGGAGTGGTAACACACACCTTAAACTCTAGCACCAGGCATATTGAACAATGAAGTAAGATAGCTAGGTGGAAAGAGAGAAGGGAGAAGTTCAGCTTTCTCTGCCACTTCACTGGTAGGCTGAGAACAAAGGGGATTCATAGAGACAGGCCTGAGGAATTGAGTAGGTGAGAAGTGGCTGTGGTTTGTTTCTCTGTTTTTCTGGTTTTTCAGACTATTTTATTAAATATATAATATATCGCCACACCTCTATCTCCTTTACAAATGCATCCTTAGCCCATTCTAACACAGACCTGCAGTTCTCTTAAAAATTACACCTGCGTTATCTGTGCAGTTCATGGGTGTTTTGTTCTCTATTTCCCTTCTCCACCTCTTTTCAAGTTGAGCTTAAGGTCTTCCAAAAGAGAGAATTTGTCCTATTTGGGTTTGTTTTTAGGAGTTTTTATTTGCCAGATTATAACCTTGTTTATTTACAAGTACAACAGTAGTACTTGACAGCTCTTAAGTTTTATGAAAAGGTTCCTGTGGTTTGGATAGCTGTAGAGTTACTGTAAATTGTCTTACTGTAGTTTCCATGTATATTAAAGGCTGTCAGTATTACTAAGCACTTCCTGTGCCGAACTACATGTTTTATAGATATAGGTATACTTAACCTTAAAAATCACTTGTCTTCTGTAGGATGCTCACCATGAGGACAGGAATTTTTTCACACATACATTCATTCCTTACTGCAGTCTAATTTGGTAAAAGGTAGATTAAGTGTATTCTAAGATTTATAGGCTGTTTGGGGCTTGGGAGCCCCAAAGTTTTCCAAACTTCAGTCAGTGTCTTTTGAGTCTTTGCTCTTGTGCTTGCTGCCTGGTTTGTTTGTTTTAAATAAAATATTAAGATTAAAGACTGTAATTTGAGCAATAGCCAGGAATCAGAGGGTCATCAAAGCCCTTAGGTGTTCCAGAAAGGAAATGTCTCAATTTTCAGTGATGACCTGATATATAAACAACTTGTTTTCAACTATTAGTTTCCCCAAGATATTTTTTGGAGGATGATTTTTCTTTTAGGTGTTTTCCTCTCTCTTCTTCCTCCAACAATGTTGGTTATTAATGTTTGTGTATTTGTAAAGCTTGTTTACCATTCACCCTGTGTTAAAAGTGGAGGGGTTTTGTGGGGGGGGGCAAAAAGCTGAGGTATGTAAATTTTTATTAGTAACGGTAGTGTGTAAAGAAGTAAAAGGCCTTTGTAATCCAATTTTTTGCAGATTACATTCCTCCTTTTAATGCTGAAGAAAGTAAAATAAACTGGTCTAGGTGCTTGAAAAAAAAATTACACCTGCAAGGTCATTTGCTACTGTTTTTTCTGTTTGAGTCAGAAAGCAGTCACTGTAACTTTTCTTCCCTGTTTAATAAAAGATCTTTATATGAAAACAGGTGTTTGTGTGTGGTTTGTGCCTAAACTGAAGTCCTGGAAGAAACCCCTGTAGGCAGGGATTGCTTTCAGAGTTGCCATGGTCATCAGGGCAATAAAACAGTGTCTCTCAGTTTTAATTTTACATTCTAAACTTCACACTGTATCTCAAATGGCCTCAACTCACCTAGACCTATACAGATATGGAAATTCTGGCCAATAGTCTGGCTAAAGTCATATAACAAATTTATTACAGTATCAATACTCACTTGTACTCCTCTAAGTTATTTAGGTACCTGTTTCTATCTCAAGACTCTATGCTTCTGGAGAGCAAGAATGCTTCCCACAGGACCTGAATCATAATAAATAATCATATAAGATTAGCAAATGAGTCATAAATGAATGAAAAAAGGAAAATATTATCTAAGTCACCAGGTAATTTACTGTCAATATTAAATATTTGGTAGTAGAGTGACCTTGAGCCCTCATAAGCGACATGGCGGTTCTCTTAAAGCTGGGTGTCCTCTGCAGTGGCCAAGGAGGCCGAGCTCTGTTACTCCGAAGCCGGGTAGTCAAACCTGCTTATGTCTCAGCATTTCTCCAGGACAAGCCTACCCCAGGATGGCATGGCACACAGCACATTCACCTATCACCAAGCCATCATTCTGGTTCCAGGGCTGCATCTCTCCACTGGACTAGCGAGAGGGTTGTCAGCGTTTTGCTCTTGGGCCTACTTCCAGCTGGCTACTTGAGTCCCTGCTCTGTGGTGGACTACTCCCTGGCTGCAGCCCTCACCCTGCACGGTCA